>JAUZND010039568.1:0-21299 GCA_034780555.1 Coelogynopora nodosa
TAAAAAATGTAACTAGGTTAGCCCTTTTTTCATAAAAACGCCCCCTCCATCACAAATTCCTGGGTGCGCCCCTGAAAAGATACATGCTTTTGATTATAACTTTTATTTTTATGTTATTGAATTCATAATAAACATTAGGCGATGTGATTTAACGTGGCCTTTATAATATAGTGCTATTAAGAGTTCACTCATTTTGAGTAACACATAATATGAAGAAAGGTGTTGTCTGATGTAACGTTTATAAATAACATATGCGAGGTTGATAGTCATAGAGTTTATACTCGTTACAAGGTTGATATATACTGTATATATATAAACACTTATATCAGAATATAAGACATTATATTGATAATCAAATACCACACCTAATGTTAAATATTCTCATACTGGTTAATATGTAAATTTACAAAAATATAAAGTTTCATGTTTTGGATAACAGTTTACCTTATACTTTGCAATAAAGAAATACATAATTGCAATGAGTGGTAACAATGAATTCTAACATTTGGTTTGCATTTACGTTGTGCATTATAAGCATAGTGTAATCTTTAAAAAAATGAGCACAATATTTAAAATACATAAATTCATGTGTAAGTCAGACTTTTATACAGTTCGTCAATATTACCACGATAGGGATTCTCGCAAACCTTCTGAAATATAGATATTCAATTAATTATTCTACACAACATGCGCATAAAAATGATTTTGGAAAATAAATACTATACGGATAAACTATCATCGAGTCATTAAGTTTCATCATGCTACATTTATGAAACGTTAACACGCTGCGGTAGCCCTTATTTACTATAGTGTTGAACTTGGTGATCGCCGATATTACATCAAATTAATGTTTAAAAGTGGTCAAGGAAGCAAACTTATAGTGTCAAGCTTTGATTTTTATGTCAGAATGAAAAACGGATTTATATATTTGTAACCACTATATAGTTAATAATAAATGTTATTTTATGTAAATGTTGAGCGTTGCGTTGTTGTAATCATCTTTAACAAGTATTTAATATTCTACAGGGTATTGAATAAATAAAGAATATATATAAATTCAATATGGTAGTAGTTAATCTCACTTACTTGCCTTATCTATATCTCACGTTTAATTTTTTGCAGTTCAATGTTTTATATTGTAGTGTTATAACAGTATAATAAATAACGTTATTTATTATACTGGCGCGGTTTGTTTAATATCTAACCAATTCGCCTGAAAAAGTGTTATCTTTAGCTGAAATTATGCCAAAATATACGTTGAATATTGACTGTATAAATATATAAAATTATACTAAAGATTAAAAATTTGACTTAATTGTCCATAATGGACAAAGGCATATTCGCAATTTCACACCTTTGTCAGTAATTGCCTGAAAGATTTTACACAGCCACACTAAACCGTTTTCTATACTACAACCCCATGAATATTTTGCCTTTAAAACAATACCACGTGTTATGCCTGATGCACAGTGCATTATAGTTCTGACCAAACTCAATTAAATCTCTAAATTTGTTTTTATTGTTGTATCTGGATGGTATCCTGTTGGTGAAATTACCAAATGGAGCGAACTATGACGACCGATATAGCTATGAATACCCAGTTTCTAAAGACAATTAAACATTTTGTATCACAGTTTTTTTTTATTGAAAATGATGTTTTAATGAATAAATATTTTTATTATATGTATGAAAAGTCTGCGGAAAATTAACTTCATGAAAAAAATTAATCCTTGGTTATAATTTATTTTATTTTGATACTAAGAACACGCATTGTCAATAGTAAAATACAACTGTGCGAAATGATAAATAAATTTAAAATACGAAAAGGATCTCACACGTTGTTTATATAAATTTGATAAACGGAGGACAAAAAATATGTTAAAAATTTAAATGAAAGATTTAAATGTAATTTATTTAACTATTACAATCATTTGACACAGTTGGCCTTGTAGCTTCCTTTGTAGTTGACTTGGCCTTTCTGTAAGCGATCCGATAAATAAATAATTCGATTCCTTCGAAACATTTGATAAATCACTCGATACATCATTACAAAAAAAATATTAGGCTACTTCGATACATTTGAAACATTCTTTAAATCGATGTATTTGATACATTCGATACATTCGATACATTCGATACATTCGATACATTCGATACATTCAATACATTTAATACATTCGACACATTCGATACATTCAATACATTCTGTACATTCGATACATTCTTTAAATCGATACATTCGATACATTCGATACATTCGATACATTCGATACATTCGATACATTCGATACATTCGATACATTCGATACATTCGACACATTCGATACATTCGATACATTCGATACATTCGATACATTCGATACATTCGATACATTCGATACATTCGATATATTCGATACATTCAATACATTCGACACATTCGATACATTCGATACATTCAATACATTCGATACATTCGATACATTCGATACATTCGATACATTCGATGCATTCAATACATTCAATACATTCGATACCTTCAATACATTCAGTACATTCAGTACATTCAGTACATTCAATACATTCGATACATTCAATACATTCTGTACATTCGATACATTCTTTAAATCGATATATTTGATTCATTCAATACATTCGATACATTCGACACATTCGATACATTCGACACATTCGATACATTCGATACATTCGATACATTCGATACATTCAATACACTCAATACATTCTATACATTTAATACATTCGATACATTCGATACATTCAATACATTCGATACATTCGATACATTCGATACATTCGACAACTTCAGTCGCTTTTAGAAAGAGGACTTACTAACCTTTGGAGGGAGGCTCCTAAACAATATATTTAGTAAAATAACTAACAAGATCAATAAGAAATCTAGGAAAGGCACTATGTGTGATTTTTGTGCTAAATATACAATATGTTGTAGAGCCTTGGTGACTATCTACTTTCTTATCCAAACTATCAAAATATTAGTAAGAAATATTATTGTTAATTCTCAGATAAAATATTAAGATCAAATAAAATCATCACATGTCAAAAATTGAAGTGACTTATTAGGGGAAATTTTGTACACTTTTTCCACTTGTTTAATTAGATTTAAACCTTAATTTATCCTAAAGATGTGTCTAAAAAAATATACTATTGGGAAATGTAACAAATGTACTGTTGTTTAAACTCATTTTTGCCGTCTCCGGTTTAGATAGTGATCACTATGTGAACATGTTTTAGGTCTGTTGCATCATGTAATGTATAAGGCAGCCAACATAATTTTCTTGTTATAGTCGCGTGTTTTGGATGGTCGTTTTGTACAAACATTTTCTAGATGCTTTATTTCCCTATTATTACTTTTGCAACTTTTGCTATTTGATTTTCTACTATGGTGAACTATGTTTTCAAAATAAAATAACAATTAACCCCGTGAACTTTTATATTGTTTATATTTTACCAATACATGTATGTATATATATATATATATGCCAATAAGTACACATGTTGACGCAAAATTGTTTCAAAGTAATAAATAAATGATAAACCATGCATAAAAGCAGTTGCCTAGTAAACCTTTTATCTATAATTCTCTTTTTACATAGCCAACTTCATAAATAATAAATACGTTATATCTTTGTATTTGATATAACATTCTTATTAATGTTTATAATTTACTGAAATGAACTTGATAACTTATGTTCAAATAACATTTTTATTGGATAACACTATTAGTTAAAAACTGTAAATTTTGTTCAATTAAGTATTGTATGAAACAATTGATTAATTAATAAAATTAAGAACTAAATTTTTTTGAAAATATTTTGAAAATGTTCACTTTATTTAAGAAAATACTCATATTTTATACTTTTAAATTAATTTTTAAAATTTTTATATTTTGTAACGTCTAAATAAACCAAAATTGAAATAAGTATAGTTGATGAATCATTTTCATTAAAATTAATGATAAAAAACAGCGATTTTCATAATAAGTGGAATCTAATTACCATAACATCCTAAAATCCTGCTATTTTTCTTGTTTTGCTGTTTATATTTAGCATTATAACAATAATTTTATACGGGTTTATTCATATGTTTGTCGCCATGTTGGATTTAAAATTTTTACTACCAAATGTATCAAATGAGTCAATCTGGTTTCATTGGCCGAAAAATAATGATCCGGGGCTCAAAATACAGAGATCAAAAGCCCCTTGCATGCTCCTTTTACTTGTTTATGGTTATCTTGTGAACCTCCCCTAAAAAAAATTCCTGGATCCGTTCCCTACAAGTTTGTTTCTTGAGCAGATTAGATTGATAAGTTACACATCTATACTGCCAAAATAGAAACAATTTTTCATTATGACGTCATAATTAAGACTTAATTTAATGTAGGTATAATACCTAAAGGAATTAATATATTCTACAAAAGTATTTTTATTAAAAAAATGACCCATTTTAATGCTTTTCAATCAACTTTGAAAGTTTTAAAGTTTCAAAAGTTTATTTGTATGTAAAATATAACGTAAACAAGAGTAGGATATAATTATATATATATATATATAAATAAATATAATTACAAATAAAAATTGTTATCAATAAATATTTTCTCAATTAATAAATCGTATAATTTTAATAAAAAATATTTTTTCATAATGTATATTGAAAAGCAAGAAAAAGTTGATTTATTTCTTTTCGCACAGTTTAATGTCGTGTTCGTACCGGTTTGTAATCAAAGCACGCTACTATTAAAATGTTGCAATTAATTAATTTTGATATTTAGATCACGTGGAAGTGAAAAAGGAGATAATAAAAGGTTTTCGCCCACTCTATATCTGTTTATTTTCAGATGAGCATTACAAACAATCTACTTTTCGGAAAATGCCCAGCATGTTTTGTATCAATATTACCTTGAATTTAGAACAGTCTTTTATATTTGGGTTGCATGGAATGCTGAGTGAAAAGATCCTTAAACGTTATCATTTTAATTAAAGCGCGGCATATTGTAATATATCGCTTGATTAGTAAGATAAATCTAATCGGTAATAGTAATTAGAAAACGTAATTTCTATAGAATTTATATTATAGAATATTGATACAGTATTATTATTTATTTAATCAATTATATGATAATTTATTCATTGAAGTTTGTTAAATTGTGAATTTAATCAGAATTATGATTTTCAAAATTGAGATATTTTTTTAGTCAATCTAATTGACAGCCAAAACAATACTTTGAGTTCTAGTTTATTCGTGAAAAGCAAAAATATTTTTCATACTTAAAGTTGATTGAAAAGCATTACAAAAGGAAGTATTTTTTAACAAAAATACTTTAGTGAATTATTTTAACCACTTTAGGTGTTCTATATACTGAACGAATAACAGAATATGCAGATATTATAACTAAATTAAATTAAGTCCTAATTATGACGTCATAACGAAAATGGCTTCTATTTTGGCAGTATAGATGTGTAACTTATCAATCTGCTCAAGAAAAAAACTTAAAAGGCACGGATCCAGGAATTTATTTTAGGGGAGACTCATAAGATAACCATAAATAACTAAAAGGATCAGGGGGCTCTTGATCCTCTATATTTTGACCGCA
The DNA here is from genome assembly GCA_034780555.1 of Coelogynopora nodosa. Taxonomy (NCBI): domain Eukaryota; kingdom Metazoa; phylum Platyhelminthes; order Proseriata; family Coelogynoporidae; genus Coelogynopora; species Coelogynopora nodosa. Next base: position 5,612 of record JAUZND010039568.1, read on the forward strand.
CGGATCATTATATTATTTTTCGGCCGACGAAACCAGATTGACTCAATACATTTTTTAGTAAAAAATTCAAATCCAACATGGCGACAAACTTATGAATAAACCTGCATAACAATAATGTTATAATGCTAAATATAGACAGCAAAGTAAGAAAAATAGCTGGATTTTAGGATTTTATGGTAATTTGATTCCACTTATCATGAAAATCGCTGTTAACGGAACATTACTTTTAATGAAAATAATTTTTCAACTATATTTATTTCAATTTTGGTTTATTTAGGAGTTACACAATTCAAAAATGAAAAAAATTGAAATATAGAGATATAAAATAAGAGTAATTTTTTTAAACAAAGAGAGTATTTTAGAAAGAGTTATGGTAATATCGATGTTATGTAACCCAATCAGAACTTTCTGTCTTTTTCATGTGGCTATAAATTAATATAAAAGCTTCAACATAAAATCCATGAGGGTCTATAAACAAATGTAAAAGTTAAAAAGAACTTTCCAAAATCTTTGAAATATATGTAGGTGGAGTTCATTAAAGGACATGTCCTGCCATGAACTCCATAACATGGTCTCATCATGAGCACCAAGTCATGACTCACTATTTTTCATGTTTCTTCAAAATTAAACTAAAGATCCTGATTGGTTGATCATTACACTATAATAGAAAGGTAAACTGAAGTTCCACCTATTTTTAAGATATAGTTTTTTACGTTTTCATCTCGATAGTAGCTTTTGTTTGCATTTTATAGTCACAAGAAAAGTACGACGAGTCCTAATTGGTTGCTGGAAATCGATATTTACCCATTAATAATTTTTTTGCAAAATATTACATTTTTAAGGTTTGTGCTAACCACATAATGAAAATATAATGAATTGTGGGTGAATAATTGAGTGTTCAGAACGAATTATTGATAGAACCCTTTCAAAAGCAAGGATACTTTTCTTGAAATTAATATTGACATTTTTAAAAGTAACACCCCTACAATGATGTCTCTAACATTTTAATAAAATAGGTACTTCTAACATCACTAGCGACCATAAATCTGCATTATTAATTAGATATTTAAAATACAAGACTTACCTTGTTGGCTACGACATAAACCACTATCGAAGAGAACAGCAGAAAAGCAGAGGCTAGAACGGACATTTTCTATCTGAAATGGGAAACAGGGTCAATATTATAGATTTTGTCCAAATGTGAAAAATACGGTTATTAATAAGCATAAACACTAACTGAATGTTTTATACAAATTGGAAAACATAGATTCTTAATAATAAATTGAAACAACAAGTGTCATTTGACATGATAGAATTGACATGATGAATACTTAATTTTAGTTTTTATATTTCTAAAACCAATATTGTTTAACGAAAAGATTACAGGAGATTTCTTGTAAATGTATAATATTATATTCTCCAATAGTATCGAGAGTTTCACATGTAGAAATGAGAAAAATGTACTGGAAAGTAAAATTAATGTTATTCGTTAATTCAATTTATTTTAGCTTTGGATGTAAAATTTGGTAAAATATTTCGTAATGTTCTCAGCGCAGAAAAACATGACATTAACCTTCTCGGTTCTGATAACAAAAGACATGTAAAGACATGAGAAGACATGTAAAGACATGCAAAGAAATGTTATGACATGTAATGACATGTAAATACATGTAAAGACATGTAAAGACATGTAAAGCGCGTATTGACAGTATAAAGGCAAAGGCAAGGAGGGATGAGGCTAAAAGTTGCAGAATTATTTTTGTGTAAAATGCTTAGATTCGTTTTATTTGAAGTTCTTAAATATGGGTTAGATAAATATTTTTAACATACAATTTTTTAAAAATTCAATTTGGTCTCTGGGTTTGCTTCATGATACCATAATATAATTTTTTATTCCATAATGCTTAATTCCATAATTATGTTTGTATTTTGAAATATTTGTCATATATTATCCTCTAATTCTTCTTATTAAGGATTTTGTAAAATGTTTGAGTAATTTTGTTACATTTAATTCAACGATTAAAATATTATTACGTCATCAATTGCTCTGATGTAATTATCTTTTTAACCATTTCAATTTTTTAATTAAAAGTATTCTCATAATTTATTTAATCCAAATAAAAAACACAAGTGTGACAATCCACGATAAAGTTTAATTTGGAATAAATAAATAATAATAAAAGAATTACTATAATCAATTCAGATTAATATTTATTTTATTATAAAACATTGGAAAAAAATAATAATAAAAGTATTACTATAATCCATTCAGATTAATATTAATTTTATTATAAAACATTGAGAAAAAAAAAGTATTACTATATTCAATTCAATTCAGATTAAAATTAATTTTATTTCAAAACATTGAGAAAAAATACATTTTTGCAATAAAGCTTATTTTTTCAAAATATTAATATTATATATAGATTATATATCACAAGTATACTATTTTGTATATATACTAATACAAGTGTTTATAATAGCCGAAATTTATCATCATACATCGCCAAAAGAAAAAATTTTAATAACTTTTTTCAAAATGATTGACTTTTAACAAAATTAATGATAAAGCCATTGACAAAAAACCGTGTCACTAACTTTTTCAACATTATTTCTGAATGTTGGAAACTTAATGTGGCCAATGGGGTATTAAATTTAAAATTTATCCCAGATGAACGCTAATTGAATTTCAGCCAAATAAAACATTTCTTTTAATTTTTACTCTTTTTAATACTTTAATAATAATTTAATTTAATTATAAAAATTAATAAAAATGTAATACTTTAATAATATTTTTACTCTTTTTACTTCCTCGTTACTGTTAACTAAAGTTTAAATATAATAAAGTAAATGACTTCTATTTAGAACCGTGCCTTTCCGAAATCAAACAAAACGATATGATGGGCACTTCCTCAAACAATCATACATATAGCCTATGTTTACGTATTTCATCTCAAACATAGATTTTGAAAGTTCTCTAAAAATACAATCGGGTTATCAGGAAATAATTAGTTTATTAGGAAATTGACGATTACGCAAAAAAGTAAGACATTTCAAGATCGTAGCAGTAGGTATCATATGGATAACAAACTCTATCAATGATTCAGATCAATAAAAATATATTCTAGGACAGATTTACATCGTTTTTATTAAACAGGCATTCTGTAAAATAGATATGTAAATGATTTCGTTTATGTATTATTCTGTAAATCGACCCTGGCGCAAGTTACGGAATATTCCTAATGAGTTTCCGAAATATGTCATTAGTCAACACTTTTTCCATTACATTTTAAGCGTTTTATTTATTTATTATTGGAAATTAAAGACAAATCACTAAATTAGACCATATATCGTATATTTTAAATATAACGCCTGGCAGTATGTGGAGAAAGATAGAACGAATATAGCACATAGACAATATACATTATAAATGCCCTAAACATTATTTGATAAAATCTTTTTAACATTAACATAGATTAACGCACAATTAGCGGAGAAGTCTGCACTAGCGTGATACCCGAGATATGTAAGATGGCCAAAGAGAAGCATAGCTTTTTAAAAAATATATTCATGGTGTTACAATGATAATTATATAAGAGAAAAAAGATGAGTGACATATACAAGGCAATTCTTCCAAAGACTATACTTATAACCTACGAACAATAAAAGTTAGGAAGTAATTCTAGCATTTTGTAACGTTGATAATGGGACATATTATTTTATGCTAACTTAAGCAGTTTTTTAGACAACTGAAGTCTATGAAGGTCGGGGGGAGGGGGGAGGGGGGGGGCAAGGAAGACAATGAGGGACAAACTGTACGAACGAACTGAAGGGTACTTTTTCAAGACACTATTGACAAGTCTATAAATATCAAGAATAGCTTCTTCGCAAGTTGGTAAATTTCCTGCATTCTGTAAATCATTCATCGAAATAATGTCTGCATATTCAATTACTTATTAAAATCTCCTATAATACAGTTTATATTTAGATAATATGGTTTTTTATTTCCACCAAAAATACGATTAACCGATTTAACGGGAGGAAGGATGAAGCAACTGAGAAGCGAGCCAGATACAATTAATTATAGTACATGGTGGGGGTTTGGAAGGTGACCAATAATTTTGATGTTTGAAATTGTATAATTAATCCCGATGGCAAAGCTTCTCATCCCTTCTGTCAGTGTTATACGATCTTCACGATAATTAGAAGAGGAGTCGAAAGTTTTTGAAAAACGAATCACTAACAATTGTCGGATTAAATCAGCTTCGGTAATAATGATTTTAAGTTTATGCTACACAATTAAAACAATAAATGGAGGTTGGCGGCGCCTGGGTTGAGGAACATTTCAATAGGCAATTTAAAATTGTTTTCATTACCAGATAGTGAAATGCCTAATTTAAAAGCTTTATTTGTTTATTACTTATTTATCACAATGAATATTATATGTTGCAAACTATATCGTGATATTCTCCAGGGAAGATCAGGTGTCATTTTATGGTATAGGATAAATTGAAATAGTTGTATAAAACATAATGTCGATTAAAAAAACAATAAATGAAACAGTTTTAAACGTCATAATACAATATAATACAACAAATATCAATCTCAACATTAACCATTTTGGAAGCACGAGTTAATAATATACTATTACAAAATAAACATGAAGCGTTCCTTATTGAAATATTTTTTTAATGTTCTGATTATCTTATATTTATTTATCAATTTGGTTTGAATATAACTATATTCCACAGGCATGACTCATTTTATCTGTAATAGCACCTCTAAACTTTGTGTATGTAGTACAAGCAATGCTCGAAATTGTTATGTTCATATATACTATCATTTCTATTATGGGATGTCGTTATAGGATTGTTCAAAATATTGTTTAATCTTCTATTATACTTCTATTGCATATTGTAGTAATAAAAATGGAACAGGGTTAAACCATTTCTAGTTGTAAACATATTTAATATCAGCAACTTATAAAATACGATTAAATCAATGTGGATAGATGAACAAAATATAGTGATCTGATGAGAATATCTTATAATGTTTAAAAGCTTCCAGGAATAAAATATTCTACTTGTAAGTTAAAATATCATTTACACGTCTGCGTGGGGCATTACTACTGAACAGTTATCAAACATATTGGTTTTAATAATTTGTAAAATTGTTTCATGGTTTCATGGTTTCCATCATAGTGAGGCCAATATTCGAAGAAATGTTTTTTATATGGTACATTTTTATTATGTAATTATTTTCTATATAAAATGAAAATAGCTGAATACAAGAATGACAGATATATTTTTAGGGCGTTTTTGATTTTTGTTGTTCGGTTTTAAATTTTATTTAAGTTTCATTTTTAATTTGTCAAATGAGGAAGAAATACAGTCGCAACGTATTGACTTGAAATGTTTTGTTTTGTTTCTCAGAAGTAAATTTTTCAGCGAGTGAATTATTTGTTAATTCACTTGATTATTTTAGTCTTATTAATATCCGTACTGTTTGTAAAAAGTGAATTATTACAAAAATAGTTTAAAAATTATATTCTAGAATACGATCCTCTATAATCTTTAGTTTGATTTGAGAAGAACATATACACACATTTAAAAATCTTTTTATAAAGTTCCCGTGGTGGAAATTTACGTACAAAAACCATTTCAATTAATATGTCAATACTTAATTATTATCTTAAGAGCATTTTAAAAGTTGCACACATATAATTTCAATGTATTGGCATTATTTACTAATAAAATATATAACGAAATGTTTAATTACAAAAATGGTAATGTTTACAGATAGCAATAATTAACTTTTGTGATATTCACGCAACTAACTTTTTTGATATAGTATATAATAATAAGTAGTATATAGTAGTATGTAGTGATTTATCATTTGTTATTCGTACTTTAATATTGTAATTTTGGAACTATCATTTATATGCTATAAAAAATTATAATTTGTTAAAATTATTTTTATATAAAAAGTGTCGTGTGTTATTTACCCTGCCTAGTCTAAAATATAATTAAATAAATATATCGGTATGTACATATATTTTAAAATGTGTAATTAATTTTCTTGCGAATAAACTTTCTATAGAAAATGTATCATATAGAACGATTATATCTATTATATTTTATTATTGTACTATATAACTTTTAGTAAAAAAATACTATTTGATCCAACAAGTTATATATTAATAACTACGAATTTTTATTTTAAACGTTCATTGAGAATATAAATTAACATAACGAAAAACTTTAATGCGAAAAGTAGAATAAATAAAATTTACTAAAACATATTTTTATAATCAGGCCTAAATTAAATGTAAGTCAACAAAGTTAAACAAACATGAGTTTTTTCATTTGAATAAGAATGTGTAAAGTAAATCAAAATGCGTAAATTATTGAAAAGGTTTGCTTTTAAAACACAGTAAGAATTATTTGTAGAAATTAGCATAAATCAACTCAAAATAACATAATTTGCTTCGTTTAAATAATTTATAGAATTATAAGTTTAAAGTTTTTTTATCGCCATTGCAAGTTTAACTCAGATATTAAAAATTGTTCAAAGCATTTTGAACAAAGTATATATATAGTTTAATTTAAAATGAGTCGTAAAAAATAAATATTGAACTATTCTTTAAAATAAGTTACATAATTAATAAATATATCGTTAATGTAGCGGCATTGATACAACTTGAAAAATAATCCCACGTATCGTTAAATACCATAAATAGTAGATTACTTCTTTTAAGACAAGTTGCATTAATGCAACTTATTATTATAATTTGTTTCCGTCATTGAAATTATAAATTTCATAAACACTTTAGAATAATAATGAATTATTTAATCTATAAGATTATTTAATAATATTTCATAACTATGGTCGAAGAAGACCTAAATCTCCCAACATTTCCTATAAAATAACAATGATTTTGCGATATGTATAGTTTAGAGAAAAATGAAGTAGATATGAATATTGAAGTATATACCTCAACTTACGTAATTAATTGTGAGGATTTTGTTTTATTCGTAGAATCCAATTTTCTGTCACAGCTGAGTTCCCCAGAATCTACAGTTATATTTTAGAATTGCCCCGATAAAAGTACCGAATCTATGGACATAAGTGAAATATTAGCTATGAGCGTTCCACTCAACAAATATCTCCGATTGGCTAAGCGACTACTTTTTATGACGATATTAAAAGGCATCATTATGTGATTGACAACTTTTTATTGTCTAGCTCAGAGATCACTGGATAAATCCGTAAAACCATTAAAGTTTTTTGATTGGCTATACATAACTTCATTAACTTCAATTGTTATCGAAAACGATTAAACCGAGTAGTTCATATTTTAAACAAATGAATAGAAACGGACTAGTTTACAACAGACACAATATCATGGATAAAATGTCAGCTAAAATATTAAGCGGCGGGGTTTCTACCCACACGAATTACAAATAAGAAAATATTAGTTACTTTGTATGATGGAAACTTCGCAAAAATGTTCATATAAGACATCCCAATATGTAAATGGTTGAATTTTTAAAAATATGATCTTGAAATATATTTAACAACATACTATTTACTAATTATTAAGGCGTTTCAAGTACATAGATTTTATTGACTTTTATTATCTTTTTTTATCATTTAATAAAGTCATTTATAAAGTCTTAATAAAATTATTTAATAAAGTCTTGATAAAGTCTTTTAATAAAGTCATTTGAAAAAGCATTTGATAAAGTCATTTAATAAAGTGTGTGATATAGTTCTGTGTTATATATATATATAATATCGACATATTATCTTTCTCATTGTGCCATGTGGTAACTTTTCTTCAATTCTTTTCTTCTATCTTGCAGTAATTGATTGTAATAGCCCACTGATCTATATAAGCAAAATATTGAAAACAAGATAAGATGGTAAAGAAGGTTAATTAATTCACATGAGTGCGACCATTTTGAAAGTCGACCAATATTTTACCAATTTGCATTATAAAAATATTGTTTTTGAAATTAGTAAACATTTGTAATATAAAAAGTTTCTCTTCTGTGTTATTGCAAAATATTTGAGTCTTCACCACATTACACTGGGTTATAAAAGGTGAAAATATATTTTCTTATACATTTTATTCATAACGATATTTTAATTTTAAAGTTAGAATGAAAATAACGCCATTTTTTCATAAATTATTAAACTTTTAATATGGGGGAGGAGTAAGCAAAATAAATATTTTCGAAATAAATTATAAGGTGTGACGTAATTTTATTCTACTATGTAATTATATATTATTGATTACATAATCTATTAATTGTGCAAATAATAAGATATTTTCTTTTAAATTTTACTACCGCGTTATATTAAAATGTATACAATAGTTGAACCGTTGAATTATAAAATTGCGAATTTGTTGAAGTCTGTTTTCCACAAAAATAAAATTTTTTTGAAAAAGTGATTAAAAGTAAATAAATAAAGTAAATTAATTATTTTTTAATTTCTATAATTATTATTTTTTGTCAACATTACATCATAGCTAAAATTAAAAAATTGACTTCAAAAAATCAATAATTTATCACTGGTAAGGTAAAGTTTCGGGAAAATAATACTATTTAACAATCAATTATTTAAATCTTTTGAATTTAGATAATTTTCAAGATGTTTTCCTTTAAAATAATTTCTTTCATTTCTTGTATAATGTTTCTATATCAAAACAGATTTATGAAACCTGACAGTCTCTCGCCGTCACAAAATTCCGACAAATTAATTATGATCCTAAAATCCGTTTTTCTTATACAGAGCTTGAAATGATGCGAACTTTGATGCAACTTTGCGATATCATATTTTATTTGTAAATTTGCGACAAAATTTATACACCGACATAAAGCAATAAGATTGTTCAAAGAAACACGTTGAAACACGTCGATATATTATATTTAGACATTTTGGAACCATTACGTGCTCACGAAAATAAGTAGTCTGTTTTCATGTAAATATATTATCGATCAAATAATATTGAGCGTCACTTTATTTTTACCTTAACGATGGTTTATTTACTGACTTTAATGTGTTTATAACTTTTCACGCGATCAAAGGGAACACAAATCAATTGCTTAGTTAAATAAATCAATACCGATAGTTTATTATTTAGGCGTTTTTAAATTCAGAATCAAACTTTTTTTTCGAATCCTAATTAATATTTTATCTATAATTGTCAATTAAATAGAATTTCAATGAAAAGCTTTTAATTTTGAGATAAAAAAGTATCGTATTTTGCATGTGAAAACTAAGGATATATGGTTGTTTTTTTAATTTTTTAAATCGACGAATGATATGAAATAAATAAATAAATAATTAGTAAAATATATCGATAAAAGCATTTATAAAAATATTTTTAAAATGTTTTTTTTTTCTGTGTTGAAGAATTTTAGAATAAACATTATTATCTACCAAAAAAAATATAGAAATACTTTCTTCTTTTATCCTAAATTACTAAAAAAAAAAAGTATATGTATATTGACAATACTGCCTAATTACCATATTGTTCATATTTTGCAAATTCTCCCACATTCTATTCTAAGTTCTAGCTCAAACAAAGTAATCTGTCCTCTTGAGATAGTAGTTGTCCACTTATTAAGCCTTAACTTATGATATAATAACTCTTAATAAATATCTACAATTTCAATCTGTATTAAAAAGGCAAAATTAAAGGTAACGTTAGGGAAAGTTACTTTATACTGTCGCAAAGTCATTATTCAACAATACAGAAATATAAATTATCAATAAATTTAATGTTTGTTTGTTTAATTTTTTAGTTATCTTATTATCTTATCTTATTATATTATATTATCTTATTATATAATCTTATTATCTTATCTTATTATATTATCTTATTATCTTATCTTATTATCTTATCTATTATCTTATCTTATTATCTTATCTTGTCTTATCTTATTATCTTATTATCTTATTATATTATCTTATCTTATTATTTTATCTATTATCTTATCTATTATCTTATCTTATTATCTTATTATCTTATTATCTTATCCTATTATCTTTTCTATTATCTTATCTTATTATCTTATCTTATCTTATCTTATTATCTTATTATCTTATCTTATTATCTTATCTTATTATCTTATCTTATTATATTATCTTATTATCTTATCTATTATCTTATCTATTATCTTATCTATTATCTTATCTTATTATCTTATCTTATTTTATTATATTATATTATATTATCTGATCTTATTATCTTATCTTATTATCTTATCTTATCTTATCTTGTTATCTTATCTTATCTTATTATCTTATCTTATCTTATTTTTATTATCTTATCTTATCTTATCTTATTATCTTATCTTATCTTATTATCTTATTATCTTATCTTATTATTTTATCTTATCTTATCTTATCTTATCTTATCTTATCTTATATTATCTTATCTTTTTATCTTATCTTATCTTATCTTATCTGTTATCTTATTATCTTTCTTTTTAAATTTTATTCTTTTGCGATCGGTTTTTTATTATTATGATATTCTATTATTATAAAATAATATTTATTTTAGAGATACATATCTAAAAAATTAATATTATTTATGTTAATTGACGAATTTGGGCGACGCTATTTTAGTTAGTTACAGGTAGTGCAGCCATCGACACACTAAGCTTCAATTAAACAAAATAAACATACTTTAGGCCTGTACAGTTAGCTATAAATGTGACCAATTTATTAGTTAATAAAAATAATTAAAAAAGTAATAAAAAAGCACTAATCAATTTTTAAACATAGAATATAATGAGGTACATTAGACTGCACAATAAATGGAACTATTGATGGATGTACTAAATTATAAATCCTTATATATACAAAGGATATGAAAGAAATAACCGGAGGAGGCCGTTTCTAGGGGTTGCCTCCAGTTTGAAGCAATCTGTTTACATATATGGCTTATTTGAATATAATTTGCGGCACCGTGTTTTGTTTATTCCCGTAGCCTCATTGTGATTTGTATTTAATTACACCCATTATTTTTATTGTTCTAAATTCTACATTTAAAAGATACAAGTTTCTAGTTTAAAGCGCAGCATGTATCTATAACTATCACTTTTCCAGACGGAACTATATCCAAAAAATTATGTTTATTTTTATAGTTTGTTTCTAAATTACATATTGTTAATACCAATATTAAATTGTTTTCTAAAACTAACATTTAAACAATCATTTCTTATTAAAACACAATACCTGTCACAAGGAAGGATATTACTTATTACATATATCGAGACATATCCCTCTAAAAGATTAAAATATATACTTTGAAACTATAGAATATATATATACCAATATCAACTAAATGCTAACAACATTTTTTAATATTGTATCTTAATAAAATAATTCCTTAACTGACCGAGAAAATAATACTAAAATATATACTATAGAACAACACCGTATAAGTAAAGGAAGAAAATGCTATACTAGCAAATAATTTTTTGCATCAATTGTAAATAGGTTGAGCTATAGTAATAACTATAAAATATTTGAATGAACGGCAAATTAAACTAGCCAAAAATGTGATGAAAATTGGACCGACAATTATTTAGCCAAACACATTTTAGTAATATAAGAAACCATGATTTTAACCAAAATGCCGCATTAAGTAAGTAGTAGGAGGGTAGTCTATTCAGGATCAAGACCCCCCTTCCTCTCTCTCCTTCAGAAAGTGGTGATTGGCGTAATACATCTGATCGACATAGTCGGGAATATTTAGATTGGTAAATTTAATACCCTTAATAACAAATGGTCTTAACAACATAGAAGTGGACAAGTGGTTGCTTCTTTTGCTAATTGTTGTTTTAATTATTGTGTGTTGCTAAATTACGTAATATTAATTTATAATTAATAATAAATAATAATAATTAATTATAATAAAATTAATGAGTTTATTTGATTGGTTTTATTATTGAAAACATTTCAAAATTTAAAATATCTCTTTTATAGCAATTCTACATTGGAAATTTCTTTTATGGTTATAGAAATGTATATTACAAAATCAGCTCCTTTGAAGTTTTGGTTGTCATTACTGTTTTCACATTTAGATAAATAAAATGTTTTTGAATAGTTATAAATGCATTCCACACATTTTTCTTTCATATATTAATTAAGAAATAGTTAATTATTATGAAAATTATTCAAAGCATAAATAACATATTATATAAAGATAGTGATTACTTTTCTCCCTCTTGTTTCAGTATTATTATTATTATATAGTTATTTGACCATTTAACCACGTTTTATACTGTTTGAGGTATTTAAAGAATTAATTATTAAAAAAATATATTTATTGGTTTTTAAAAGGTATCATGATTAATAAATAAATCCAATTTAACTTTATTAATAAAGTAATAAACACATTGAAAGATTTTTTAATGTATTTTTTTAAAAACAGTGATTTAATTATATAAGTTTATAAAAGCTTTCTGAAAATCTATTTCGTAGATAAATATCTATGAATTTTTATCCGACTTACCAGAAACACCTACGACATTTTTACATAGAAAGTATAACATATCCTATATAACTTATTTGTGTATCCTGGACATTAACTTAATTCTATTTTGAAACATCCGCAATATTTTGAAATATCTAAAAACTGAAAAGTGCTGTCCTGATTTTCTTGAACATTTTTAATTGCTTCTATTTTAACGTAAAGTTATTAATGTTGTGAACATGTATTGTGGATGGATAAAATGTTACAATTCGTTTCTAAATGTTGCTAGGATTAATTTATAATATTTGAATTCGGGGTTTACTTCATATTGACACTCTTAATTATCTAGAACGCCTAACTATTTTACCAAGATGAAAAATAAAGTAAAATGAGAGTTCCATATTTCACTTATAATAATTATAATATATTTAATAAATTATCTTTACTTTTGAGACTTTTGAAATGACATATACCCTTCTATAAAGAAATGACATATATAATTATATAAAGAAATGACATATACCATGGGATAAAGAAATGACATATATGGTATAAAGAAATGACGTACATGGTTTAAAGAAATAACATATACCATGGGATAAAGAAATGACATATATCATTTTATAAAGAAATGACATATATGGTATAATGAAATGACGTACATGGTTTAAAGAAATAACATATACCATGGGATAAAGAAATGACATATGCCATGGTATAAAGAAATGACATATATAATTTTATAAAGAAATGACATATGTAATTTTATAAAGAAATAACACATACCATGGTATAAAGAAATAACATATATAATTTTATAAAGAAACGAAATATATAATTTTATAAAGAAATGACATATGGCATGGTATAAAGAAATGACATATGGCATGGTATAAAGAAATGACATATATCATGGTATAAAGAAATGACATTTTGAATGGTATAAAGGAATAACAGTGAAATAAATTGTATGAAAATAATGGGTAGACGTGCAGTTTAGTAGTGGAGATTAAAAATATGGAACAATCGAATTTTTGAAGCGTATATGACGTTTGTATGGATTCGTAGGTGTAATTAACTGATTCTGTGTACCAATGGAGATGGTGGAACATGTGGTCACTTTGCAGAAGTTCTTTCCGAAATTCTTCTCAGTTCACCAGGCTGAATTTGCACTGCGAAAAATGGCAAAAAGCCGGAAATCTCTACCTCAGAATTGACCAGTTGAATGTGTTGTAAACATTCCAAAGCTTGGTTTTGGAGACGCCGACAGTTTTGAGTTCATAAAAATAGAAAGGTCAGCTTACGGCTTTATTGACGACAGTTTCAACGTGAACCCAGCGATGGTTGCTGCATATAGTGTTGATCAGGAGTTTTACTTTATTAACTTATACGATGGTTAGATTTTAACATTTTGTTGTGTTAATTATCTCTAGTAGGAAGCTTGGTCATATATCAAACTGTGCTGTATAAAATACGTTACAAGTTAGAGGTGTGAAAAAGTTATCTCAAAATAATTATGAATAAACTTTCGCATTTATTTATTCAACTATAACATGTATTGCCATATTTTTTTAAATAAACTAACGCATTACAGAAAATAAAACTTGTCATAAAAGTGTCTGGTTTATTTCCTCTTACGTGATCTGCTGAAAATGTTCATAAAACCTTTTATGTAAAAAAAAGTATTTCCGGCATCTAAAATGACATTCCGTCATAGCATCACTGGAAGTATAAAATAACCGAAATTAACCCTCTCAAAAGGCTGCGCGGGAGACAATGATCCCGTATATCACGATCCTAATTCCCCTTTTACTGTTTTCTCCATTCAACTTATCGTCTACCTTGTTGCATATGTGATGGTTATTAGCCGTCTGTGTGTTAACTTTTATTCTCATATGTAAACAAAGAACAGCCAGTTTTTATTTAAAAAGTGTTTCAACTGTATATATACGTACAGTATATACTTTTGACTTTTTTGGCATTTTGGCATTAATCTTTTATCGTGCTCTCTAATGAATATTATTTTTTTCTCGAGTGAATAGTGGATTGATCGTATTATTTGAGAACAATATCGAAAGGCATAAACTTGAGGGAAAGTGAAACCTTTCTGTGTTTAAAGGTTAACACTATGAATTTAAGCCCCCGAAGACCAACCATGCAGAATATATGTTTTATGCGTTTTATTCGAATACTTTTAAGTAACAACGTTGTTAAAATTTTTGTGCAGTCATTTTAATCAATAGAAAAATTCGTCTATTTAATGATTATTTTGAACAAATCATTTTGATTTTAACTAAAACTCGAAATGGTTTATATTATAAAATTAAATTTGTTCGAAAACTCTATACCTTCATCAAGGTTTTTCAGAACCTAAAAATCCAATAAAACAGTCCAAATATTTGTTACTGCTTAAATCCAGTCCGTTTACCATTTATTTATATGTTAAAATACATTAGTGTTCCGCAAAGTTTATCGTATTATAATGAGCGTATAAAGTATACTGTTCCCACGTATAACATAATTTGGTATATTTATGCTATATTTGTGATGTTTCAAAATCTTTTTTTATTATTAGACATATTCTATACCTATAGGTATATATATATATATACCTATATATTATACTGTATACAGTATAATATACAATATATGTTAGTAAATTTTTATAGTAAAACGTATAGTGATTTATGAGTACCTACGTTTTTATTATATATACAGGGTGGGCCAAAAGTTACCGAACCCAAAATATTCATGAATAATTCACAATGCAACAAAATATTACTTTTTATTTACATCTTGAGATTTTTTAACTTTCTTAGTCAATTCGGACATGCTGATCATGAATTTGAAGATTTTTTAAATTTTTATCGTTCAGATTTTTCAATTTTTTTCAAAAAAAAATTCAATCTTTTTTATTTAAAAAAAAATCCTTTTTTTCAAATATTTCAAAAAAATTTTTTTTGTCAAAACAATTGTTGTAAATAGGTTCAAAAACAGATTATATAGGAAATAAATACTTTTATTTATAATAAAAGCAATAGAATCAGAGTATGAGTAGTACAATTACGCAAATATATAGTTTACAAAGTGAATTTCAGAGTAGGTGTAGTACAATTAAAATGCTCCGACGCCCCTGAATATCCAATAAATAAAATGTTTACAATGATTGGAGAGTCAGTCTACATAGCTGCC
>JAUZND010039579.1:0-13349 GCA_034780555.1 Coelogynopora nodosa
CTCGCGCCTTAGGCGCTCAACCACAGTTTCCCAAGCCCACGTTGATACACTGTTCGGGCGCCCCATTGATAGTCTTCGGGAATCGCCCTTTTTCTAAATTCCCATCTGTAATTAAATACATGTATTATACACGTATTAAATATATATATATATTATTACATGAAGACTAGATTGTAAAGTATTCTAAAAATTAGTTGCCCTTTTATGGTTGGCTGAGTTGTTTTACAAAAATATATATGTTTTTAGTTTGATGTTGCCCATATACTAGTCGGTAAGGAGTTCACAGCTTAGGAACAGCATAGATCATGTCTTCTGTGCGTCAATAAATTTGGTATTGGCGCTAACTCCTGCCGAGTGGTTCGACTTTCTCTTCTCTCTGTATTTTCCCCCTGCTTTCCCCCTTTAAATTTCTCTAACCCTTCTCCACTTTATTCTCTCTGCCTCCCGTGCCTCACCTTTTCTGCACCATTAATGGATAACCACTTTGCTCCCATAGCTCGAGTTCCTTATGAACGAGATCTCCTCCTCGATGGCCCTGGACGCAGTGCCCACTCGGCTAGCCGCAGCGCCAGTGGACCCCGAGGACCCCTTTGGTATGCATCAGCGCCTCCCCGCCCAGTTCCGCAGTTTCGAGCGCTACCTGGAGAACAAGTTCGGCCTGGACGACGGTGCTGAGCGGGGAGACCACCCCTCCACGCTTGAGTTGATGGGCGAGGTTGCCGCTGAGATGCTCCAGAGACGAGATTATCCTCTCCCCCAGGTGGGCTATCTAGTTGTGTGTGAGGAAAGTTTGATAATTCATTACAATTTATTACTGATAGCTACATACTGAATACGGATATTGTAAAAAAAACTCTAGCAAAAATTTAGATTATATAATATCTGAAAGTCATGGGGAAATTGGGTATACATAATAGAAAAGGTCATGTTTTTCTGAAAAAGTCGGAAAACCATATTTTGTTACGTGTTTATTATTGACTACTAAAATCTGAAATTCTTGGTTATGTTGTAAATGCAACATATCGGCTGCTGCAAAAATACCATCCTGGTGTTGTAATCATATTCTGTTCTGTATTTTGTATAATCTTCCATTTTTAATTTATCTTTTTTCTATTAGTCATTTTATTCCAATGCGAAACATTATAACTAAAATATTAATTAAAACGTTACAAAGATTCGGCACTACCAGTAAATCCTAAAACATAAGTGATTAGAATATCTTGACACTATGTAAGCTCTGCCGTGGACATGACCTGACCCTATTTCAGCCACCAGCAGGCAACCCTTTCAGAACTATCAGCCCTGAGACACATCGATCGAACGGGCTGCTCGGCCCTCCCTCCACCGTCGCTCAGTCATCCAGCACTACGGAGACTTCGGCTAGACTGTTCTCCAGTGGGTCTCCCACTCCAACTTCTGTTTCCCCTACCTACGCCTGTAAGTTATGTGCCTACTACAGCACCACAACAGTATTGGTTCGGTTAACTACACTGATGTGTCAGCCTGATATAACTTCTCACTTGGTTGATACAGTGATAATCGGTCGGTTTAACGGTAAACGATATTAAACTTATTTAGTCGCAGTGGGGTGGGGGAGTAATTTAGTGCAATGTTGTGTAGTTTTTCACGGCGATTCTAAATATGTATTTCTGTTTGTATGTGCTAATTGTAATGCGTTAGATATTACTGAAATAATAGTTTTAACTACTTATATTTAACTTGTTTTTTGTAATTAATTACGTTAAAATAATAGTTATCAGTAAGCGCTAAGCAATCTATTTGGCGGAAAGAAAATATGTAAGGATGTAAGTGAAAATTTTAGGCTAAAAACTTAAGTACTTTTAGATACTGACAAAATTCATAAAAATGATTTTTTTTAAATAAAATTTCGGTATTGTATTACGTCATCAAGTTTTCTAGTGTATTCTACGAAAATAGGGAGTCGAAAGTGCATTGTGAGTTAGGTTGGTATTGAAAATAACATAACAATAGTTTAAGCAGATTTTTAGCAGTTGGAAGAGTTTTACCTAGCCCACCTCTGGCTGTCGGTTAGGCTTTTAGACTAACGGAACTTCCAATCCATCATATCAGTGGTTAACCGGAATGATTATTTATATTTCATGAGTTTAATAAATTAAATCATAACCTTTTTGATTGCTAAATGCATGATAAAAACTAGGTCGTGTTTATTTTCTCTTCTTGTCCAGCTCTAGTCAACAGTGCAGCTCCCTTGATGACACCTCAACCGACAACCATAGCTACTCTCGCTGGTCAGCAAGGGAGTGTATTCCAGCCGCTCCTCGGTTCATTCGATACCGGACAGAATTACTTTTCTCTGTCAGCCGCTCTTATGAGCCATCCCGGGTGAGTGTTAGAGTAGTAAAGACAAGGTTGACTCTAGATTATCGCATTTGTTTTATTGTAATTTATTTATGTATTTTCTGAAGAGATTAACAATTGCATGCTAAAAATAGATTTTTTTTACTCTTTTAAAAAAACTCTTAGTGGTTTTAGATTCCTTTAAGTGCATTCTATGTCAGAAAATCTCAAATAATTTCCTTGCATAGTGCATATTTTATAGCCTACTCTAAACGCATATTTATACGCCAGCAATAATTATTACTACTTTTAAATTATCCGGGTTGTTGATTTCTCACTGGCAACATGCCTGCTTTTTGTCCACATAGTATACCTGATCATAGTATATGTTTGCAATCATGCTGCTTCTTAACCACCCTTCTCCACTACCTATCGATACACAGAGTACGAATAGCGGTAGACCCGCCACCCCCACTGTCGACCGTCACCTCAGAATCGGAACCTACATCGGAGCGAGAAGAAGGCTTCGACGAGACAGAACAAGAAACTGGGGAGAGGTTGGAACTAGTGGGTAGCAGGCACAACTGGCAAAATGAACCGATGTATCAGAACCTGGTTCCTCTGCGACACCTTGACCAATGGTCCTTCACATTTCCCAACGTCGCCTTTACAGAAGTGGAGCGGCTTGTGCCACCCGATAGAGAGGCTTTCTATTCTTCAATTTCTGTGAGTTGTTGCTTGATATAGGTTACACAAGTAGGTAGGGGACATTTTGAATTGTTTTGCTCATTTAATAATTTGTTCAAATCGTAGAAATATTTGGGCATTTATTTAATATTTGTTTAAAATTTGTTTTTTTATTATATTTTTCAATTACATTATTAAAAATTAGTTTTCATTATCGTTTTTATTATTAAGAAATGGAAAATTCTCTAACATTTTATACTTAATATTTGAGTATTACGTAGTCTTTTATTAATAAATTTTATATTATTTGGAGAGAAACTAACATTTTTTATTGCAAAATAGTTGTTTATCGTCGACATTTTTTTATCTAAGTCTAGGAATGTTGATTATGTGTAACTATTTGGATCACCTACATAATATATGATATACATATTAACCTACTTTCTAACGTTAATTTTAAAGATATTTAGGTTTTTTGATTAGTATATAATTTCGAATCAAAGAATTAGTAGAAATGATATCTTTTAACATAATTGTTAGTAAATGTGAATTGTGTAGTATATAAATAGTATATTAAAAAATATCTGTATTAATTACCATAGTTTAAAAAATAAAACAACACTCAAATACAAGTGTTTGTATTGTGCAATACTTCAAAATAATAAAAAGCAAGCATATTCAAAAATATATAAAATATGTACATTTAAAGTTAATAAATATTCTCTTTCATGAAACATTGTGAATTTCTTATCTAAAAGTATCATCATTCATTATATAAATAATAAGTATCGTCACTTGAATACCTCAAAAATTGCAGCTATTTGAAAAGTATACGTGAATACCTCCTGATTAAGGAGAGCCATCAAAAAGGATTTTAAAAAACTATTGGATTAAAGAAATAATAATCTGCTGTGATTTTAGTTTTGACATAAATATGAATGTATGATAGATCTATCTACAACATTTATATTTGTTTCACGATACCAATTTGAGTGTACCTGAGAGAAACGTCTCCTGATTAATATTTGAATGTCAGGTTTTATGAATTCATCATTTCTAAATTTTACTCCTTTAAATAAATCAATAAACTTTTGTTTTTGACTATTGTTTAATGTTTTACACATGTCATTCTTATTTTATAACTAGATGAAAATAGTATATAAATTTAGTTTTTTTATAAATAAATAGGATATTATATCTTAAATACTAGAGAAGTAGTCATAAAATGTTAGCTTTATATAAGAAAAGAATAATTCTATTTATAGATCACTAATTAGTCAAAGTAATATAAAAGAACCTCTCTCACCCTCTCCACCAGTGGTACCTGGAGTCAGACTACCAGCTGTCAGCACCCCTTCCCACCGGCTGGTCCCAGGGTCGCTCCCCCCTGGGCAGACGTTACTACGCGCACGAGGAGAGTGAGTCGACCACGTGGCACCATCCGTGGTTGGAGGAGAAGCTGTCATTCGGCTGGGAGCGGGTGGACTCGCTGAGAGAGGGCGTCTACTATCACATGTGAGAGTGAGAAGAGGACAAAGGCTGGAGTGTGCAGTGTGACATTGCTTCTGGAAAATATGGTTGGGGTAGGAAGAGGGTTATAAGAATGAAACAAAATAATTGTTCATATAAATAATATAGACTAGTAGTTAAAGCATTTAGACACCCTTTGACAGCCGAAAGAATTGTTGCTTAACTCACATATTAACAAACCTTATGTTTTAGGTATCTCTGCATGGAAATTTTTAAGTCGCTTATTTTAAATTGACATAGTTGTGGTTGTTTACATTTAAAATCAGCTATATTCAAGCGTTATAAAAAGCAATTTTTAGGAATAATAATGCATTATTTTAAAAAATATTTCAACTTCATAAGGCAGTTGTAGTGAATTTTTGTTTTGAAGATATATATAAGGTATTATAATATTATAATTACTTCAATCTGTCATCTACCTATTGAATAGACACATAATATAGAGTCTAAGCTTGTCTATTTGTTATTATTCCACTTTTAAACCGACAGCCTCCAGTTTAATCATGAGAAAAACAATAATTAATATTACAAATTAAAAATTCACTATTTAGAACCAACATTTTCAGAACATTATATTGACAGGATAGAATCCCACCATAAAGTAAAGGTAAAATATAAAAGTAAAGCGTTTAAACAAGGTGTAAACATATCTCAAATTATCCTTTTTTTCACCTTACAAACCTGAGTGAAATCCGTGCATTAGAAATACTCATACACCAACCCATGTAATGGATATTTTTGTGGCAGTATGTCCTAAACCTTTTCTTCCTATAAAAGTGTAGAATTGTATATACATATTATGTATTGGCCTGTACATTTTGAAATAGCATTGTACTGTATACTCGTACATTATATTACATTTTTACAGCTGTTTTGAAAATATGAAATATACATAAAACATTTTAAAATCTATATTAGGTTATACACAATATTACTTCGTATATTTATTTGTAGAAAATTAAGGAATCTTACGAATAAACCATAAGAAATATTGTATATAGTTTGGTTGTAATGCATTTCGAATCGGCATGAGTTAATTAATAATTGAATTATTGCACCAGTTTTGATTATTTGATTAAATTGTTTTGTAGGGGAATTGCAGTAATTGCATAATTTCCAAATGCAAAACACTGAATGTGTTTACCTCACAAGGTACTTTAGGGTGAAACTATTATTTATCACGGCTATGAAATATGTTCATACTTAATAATACCAGTGCTTATGTATAATCGTTAATATAATTAAGTTTGTCTGAAAATTGAAAATCTACATTTTATTGTGTTTATTTAATTCGGAACATTTGATGATATAGTTCAAATATGAGTTGTTGAGACTGAAGTCCTTCAACCCTGAAGGAGCTGAAACTTAAATATTATATTATAAAATTATATCCATTTAACTTGAATAATAAAATAATTTCTTAAAATAACAAGCAATTTATAATAATACTCTAATAGCAATTATACTACTTATAGCTTATTTATGTAAGTAGTATAATTATAAAAAATATATTAACAAATATAGATCTTGTGGTATGGAATCAGATGAAAAAATAATCGAGTCAATTGGTTGCATTGAACAAAAGTTATAACATATATTGGTCAATATATAGTATATTTGGTTATTTTCCTATAGTTTTCTTAACTGGAGTTTATGACGTAATCAGGTCATAAAAATGATACCAATCGATTACTTTAAAAAAAATCGCTGGGCAGGTCTTTAGGAAGTATCTGTATACAATATTTCAGCTTAATCGGATGTTAGGACGTTTGGTTTTCCAAGGGGGGTAAAATACCCCCACCCCCCATCCACGTAGCAAACCCTAAAAAGTATGTCCACGTACAAATGGTTAAAGGCCTTTCTTTTTCACTCTTGTTTAGGCTGTTCTTGAGGCATTCTCAACGGCACCACCCGAACCTGTGGTTCACGATGCACCTGAAGCCCAAAGGTCTTGAAGAAGAACCCTGTTTCACTGCTCTTAGACGCCTACAGAATATGCCTGATCAAGGCAAAGGTGACTTCTACAGTTTTTTGTTTATTACATTTCAGAATCATAGAGAATTAAGCAATACAGTCAGATACTACGTATTACTATTGGCGTAGTTAACTTTGTCAAAGTTTTCATACCCTTGAGATTTATATACCGCCATATGCCAAGTGTATGTCTGATCTGTAATATTAACATTACCTTCCAAGATAAAAAAATAAAGCGATTCTGATAACATATCTTTCGATCGATCAATTAAACGTATAGTTCAATCGCTTTTCATAATCACCAATTAACAGTTCAAAAAAGTTTGTTATAGCCTAGCATGATTCATACGCAGTCTTGAAAAGTCTTGAATTTTACATTTATATTGCAATACTTCAAAAAAGTCATGCCATTTTAATATGGTATATTTATTTTTAAAAGGTCCTCAATTTAGGATTATGAATAAATTTTGAAAAGGGCTTAAATGTGGAACAATATGAACTTTTAAAAAGAATATAATTTTAATAAATATAATAATAAACAACAACAGTTTTCTATATGCAGAGGTTATTCAATGTCTCAATATGAATTTCACAGCTCATTTAATAGTAGCAAAAATGTAGGAAAGCTGTATAATATTATTTTTACTGACTCAGAAATAGCAACAAAGTTTCAGTGTGGTTCAAGCAAATGTGCATTTATGACAACTTTTGGTATTGCACCTTGTCTCAAACAATCCCTCAATGAAGCGGTCAAACAGGAGAATAACTACGTTTTACTATTTGATGAATCTTTGAATGGTCCACTACAGTCCAATCAGATGGATATGCATGAGCGGTATTGGAATAGGGATAAAGTAGTTATTACAGGGTCCCCGCTGACCTTGAGTTTCTGGAATTTTACAATTTTTTGAAAATGTAATGGAAAGTCATGGAATTTCACTGTTTTTGAATCGAGTCATGGATTTTTGTAATTATTAAGTACCAATGCAATTTGTGGGTCATCGTTGGTTGGATGTACGAGTCATTTCAAAAACAATACAAATATGGCCAGAGATTGTAAAGTATGTTAAAGCCACTTCTTCTGACAAGGTCTTGGCAAGTCATATCCGTATTTTGTGTTATTAAACAAAATGTTGAAGATCCCTTGTTTCTGTGCAAGCTACACTTCTTTCATTTTCACAGTGTTTCAGTGCGTCTACATTTAAAAGCACTTATGCTACCTTTCTTGTATGGTGTGCTTGTTGAGCTAATAAAGAATATTATCGAAAAAGTGGTTAAATCAACCGTACTGGAGTCTTGTTCAGCAGTATGCCTCTGCAATTTGGATTTAGATGATGACAGTGCTCTCAAGAAGAAGACGGAGATAGATATTGGGACAAGTGCACAATCTGAACTCAACAAGACGATGCTCTACACTACTCTTTTGACTCTTGGTCAATTCTATTTAAACTGTTCAAATTTAAACAACTCTTGCAAAGGCAATGCTTTACGCCGGTCGCTTATTGATAAGAAAATATATATATCAGATATTGAACTCAATTATTATTATTTTTTTAAATTTACACTGCTATACCTACTGATTACATTAAACTCATATTGCATTCGATTTAATTTTTTTTATATTTATATGTTATACCTATTGATTACATTAATGAATGACATTTATTGGCGAGTAATTCAACATTCTTACAAGTATGTTTTAAATGTACACTACTGTATATTTAATTTCATTTCCCATCATATTTAATCTATTCATTTTTTAATAATTTAAGATTTAGAATTTTTGACTTTCTTTGGTTGAATTCTTAGCTATAAAACGCTTAACTTTAATAAGGTAATAAACTATAAAATACAAATGTTCTGATTTCCAAAATAATTAAACTGCACTAGGAAAAATCTCACGATTTGGTAGCCGAAAAAATAAAGAAATCGTGATATCAAATGCCTTTAGCTGCATTCTTATGTATAAAATACAAACATTGTTAGGGCTCGGCTAACGGTCTCGCTATAAACACTCAGGAGATCGAGGCATGGAATAGTCATGGAATCAAAATCCTTCTGGAAGGCGGGGACCCTGTATTCGTTTTCTGACCTCCCATTTCCTGGTACATTAATTTTCAGCTTTTACCCTGTCATGAAATTGTCCAAATTTCAATGGATGGTCTAAATGAGATTCTTAAAGAAGAAGATTCTTGAACTATCTGGAAAAGTAATTGAAACTGATACCTCCCACAAATTATTGAATATTAGCTTGTGTGATTTACATGATGTTCTTCATAATGCAATGAAGGCTGTTTCATTTTGTATTGAATTTTTCAAGACAGGTGAGTATGAACCATGTATAGGCTATATCTTCACTGGAGTACAAAATTTGTGGGTTTTCTCAGTTGAGGAAGTGTTTAATTATGTATTTATATGAATTATATTTAATGTTATATTTTCAACTATGCTGAGATAACGTCGTTTAAAATTTTTTGTCTGTGTCATAAAGTCAATATTTTCTTGCAGAATGTCACGCAAATGTGAAGGCCTACTATGCCAGCAAACCTGGATTTGAGGAACAACGTTTTCTTGTAAGTTTTTCCTACCTTTAAATTTGTCATGTCAAAAAATGGAATGGGAATGGCCGAGTGGTTAAAACGCCGGTTTGCGAATGCCAAGGGTGTTGTCTCGGAACAGGTTCGAGCTCGCTCTCGAACAATCCCTTTCCTGGCTAACTGTGTTACTCAAGTGTTTGCGACCCTTGATGGGTTCGTATTGCATGAAAAATACTCCTGTAACTTTGTGCGTATATCACTTAGATTAAAAATAAAGCCTATCATTTGGTAGTTCATTGGAACAATATCATTCCAGTTCATAAATATTTTACACTTTCCTGCATATCTGTTTGATAATCAATAGATCAACAATAGTTAAGATTAATAAAAATAGTTTAGTTGTTTGAAAATTTCGAGTAGTGAGTGGATCATACGTTGATTATTGTTACTGAAAAGCTCAATTTTTCTTTAACTAAAATAATATTTTCATATAGTTTAACGAGATATTGCTTTTCAAGCTGAAATAATTACTTTTAGCATTTGATATACTTACTGGTGTATGGATATAAATTCTAAAAACGGAAGAATTCAAATGCTAGTTCAAGTTGATATTTCTAGACATCTGAACCACTATCGACCATTTTTTTTAAATTGACAAGTTTGGATTGACTTCAATTAAAATATTGTTTTAACAAGTATGCGAATAATAACTAATGAAATCAGATTATTTTACATCCTTGTGAGAATTTAGAATAAATTTCAAAACATCTCTTGTTTAGAAACCTATTTTAAAGATAGCCAATCGATCTTAACAGCCAGGTTGTCAAACAACATGGCCAGTTCATATTCTTTTTTAGTTTGAATTTATAATTGTATCAATTTGATTAATCTATTTAAAATATAATATTTCTTCATCGGTTCTAGTTAACGGTGGCAACTTATTTAGAGTGGCTTAATCATCCTTGTTAACAATATGTATTTGGTTGAAACTGTTTTAAACCGATTAGTTTGACGATAGCTTTTAAATTCGATACCTACCTCGGTTTAATCAAAACAAGATCACAACTTGCCATCGTCAGAGAATTTCAATAGGTTTGTTGATTTGAAGCCAAAACAAGCCAATCGAATGTATCTACTGTTTATTTTTAAGTTATTACAATGTCACAAATCAGGACATATCAAGTGAAACTGATTTAAACGTATCCTTTGAAACTGTTAATTTCAGTTAGATGTTGTGTATGTTAAAATTGTTACATAACATAGCTCAACTGGCATTACCATTTCTACACCGCAGCTCTTCTTCATGAAACTGTCTCTGGAGGACCTTCAACGAGCCAATCAGGAGATAGACGAGCTCTGCTGGCAAGAGCTGCAGGACATTGTCATCGCCTATGAGCACTATCGAGATGCTCTGGTTCGTGAGCTCTTCTCACGATGTCCTCCGGCTGTCCTCTTTGATACAAGTAGTGGTGGGCCCTCCTAGGGTCCCGCCCTCTTTCCAGTATTAACTCTTGGTTGACTCTCTAGAGATAACAAGATAGTTGTGCCCTTCGCTAAAATTTGCAACGTTTAACTAAATATACTGCTCTATTCGCAACAAACCGTAAAAGTTTGTATTACTAATCAGTGAAATATTAAGGAAATTTTACAGACTAAATGTATCAACAAGTAAACAATGGATTGCAGTTGAAATTTTGATGAATTCTTTGTCTGCTTATTATTATCATCATCATAATACTTGATATCTTTAAACATAAGTATGTATTTCGTAGCTTAATATGTAGTCTATTCAAATTGCATGTAGAGTTATTTAAAGAAGAAATATAGTTGGATGTTAGCTTAACTTTTTTTCTAGTGAATGAAAAACATTAACACTAATACTGTCAGTAATAAATGTAAGTGCTCTATTTTGTAGTACCTCATGTGAGCTTTAACTTTCACGATCCGTCCTTTTCTTTGTCCTGCTCGCATTTTTTATTTCGATAAGTTCAATCAACTGACTTTCATGTACCAATGTTGCTCATAACTGCATCAATACATAATTAGTTGTATGATTGTGCTATACTCCTACTATTTGTTTTCAGTAGCAAGTGTGAAGTCATGTGTTTTTTGTGGGTTTTTAATGTTCATATCGAATTGTTATAATATCCATATATTATAGTAAATACATACAAAATAATATGCATGTATGTTATTTGTATATTATAGTATGTACTTTAATAATTTTTTGTAAATATATTTTATACACTACATTTTGTATTATTTAGTCGCTATGTTTGTTTTTATTTTGTAATGTTTAGAATTTATAAAATCTTATTTTTTAGCTAAAAAATATTCAATGGCTCGTTTTATTTAAGTTATGTATAGTATTATTTGCAAATTGTCAGTTATGTGTGATATTATGTACAAAATTTCGATACTTATACAGCGATGTCTATATATGCTGTTATAAAAGCGTAGGCCTATATAAAAAATTAGAATAAAATTAAATTTTCGAAATTGTTTTCACCACCGCAATCTCCGTGAGACATAGTCACAAATTAAAAAATAATGATTTTTAAAAATTTCGACCCTTTCAGTTTGTGGGGTTGAGCATTCGAACCCCTCCTGCATACTGGGCGTTAAATGTATTTATTGAACTCGAGAGTAGTCAATTTCATTTTAGAACCAATATTTAAATGAATATTGATGCATTCTTATTTCTTTTCAGTGTAATGCAGTATTATCTCTCAATCTTGTCAGATTATTTTATTTAGTTATTACAAGAAAATCCTGTTATTTGGTGGATATTTTACAAAAGCTTGACCTGACATGATTGATAAGAGTCTAAGCGAGTACGAAACTAGAAAGCGAAGGCTTTCGTTCAAAATCGCTGATTTATTTTTATGCTAATTCAATCTCTTATTTTGACTGCTAGATTAAACCTATGATTGTATTTTTCACAGTATTTTAATAGACCATATGTCCTTGTTATAATGGGCTTATGTTGTATTACTCAATTTTCGCCTTGCGATTCATGTGTATATATTTTATGTATTGATTTTACAATTTTTGACGTGATGTCTTTGTTGACAATTACAACTATATTATGTAATTGTTTATATATTTGCTTGCTTTCAGATTTTTATGCTATTCATTTTTTGAATTGTCTTTATTAATTTAATGACTGTGTTTGCCAAACTAGTTCATATCATTATGTAATACTCTTTATCTGAACTGATATATGTTAAGTCATTGTTATTTGAGAAAGTACAATAATATTTGCTGCTATTTCAATATTAAATTAATTTTCGTATTTTCATTTTAACTTTTGCATAAACCGATTTTTTGGAAACCTATTTAGCGCGAGTGAGGTAGGTCTTGACCTACCAGCTTTTAGCATGTGCAGTTAAATATTCTTTATCAAATTTGTGCATTGTTGTGCAGTTTTTCAAAGCGAATATAAATATGTCACTTCTTTTCTAATCACAAGATTAGTTAACCTATTTAGCGACAAAGATGTGTATTACATTATTTGGGGGAAGGGGGGGGGCGGGGGTTCGGAATAATGTGAAATCAAATGTTTTTAGCTTGTTTTAATCTGATCAATGACATCTTAATATGTGTAAGCAAATTATGTTTAGATCATTGTATAGTGAATGATCTAACTATTAAATTTTTTTTAAGTTCTATATTGATTTACAAAACCTCACAAAATATTAGCCACTTTTCCGACTAACAGTTGACTAAAGACCATGCAACGGCGCCCACTTGAATCGTACCTATGTATAATAGAACAAGTGAATCAAAATTTATAAAAATGATTTTTAACAACCTAAGCCAGAAATCCTAAATAATTATTAATTAAAATATGTCATGTATGCCTACTTTCCCCGATATCGCCAACATGGTTGTCGTGTAAACATAGTAGCAAACAAAGTTCAGCAATGTATGAATAAATACGTAGGATTTTTTGAAAAACATATCCGTTTAGCTAAAAGCACATATTTCAAGTAACATAATAAATACAATATAAAAGTTTGCTTAGAAACTTAGATTGCACGTAATTTTCTATATGATTTTCGTTATGGATGTAATTATTTTATCCAAAACAGATCCTAAGTGTAGTATTCTAATGAACAAAACAGTTTTAAATTTCATTTGTTCGATTTGTTCAAAATCCTATATATAAAATGCGAAACTTATATTGATTACCTATACATCCTTAACCTTTTTTTCGTACGTGGACATACTTTTTTAGGGTTTTCTACGTGGAGGTTTTTTTTGGGGGGGGGGGGGGGGGGGGGGGGGGGGGGGGGGGGG
>JAUZND010039590.1:0-21295 GCA_034780555.1 Coelogynopora nodosa
CCCTCCCTAATTCAACACTTCCAGTTAGGAGTATGTTCAACTTGTCTTTGCATATACGTCATGTCTATAGCGCGGCTTCAAGCCCAATGCACGCAGATATGCCAGACTAAGGGCTGTTCGACCAACAGCTTGGACCTCACAACTGGACGCTGTGAATGTAAATCTTTCACTCCGGATCTCAGCCAATGTAGGTTGTTGAATCTATTGAATATATTCAGTATATTAGTATATTGAATACTTCAGTATATTACAGTATGTGTGCTGTTATTTAAATAGTTTTTCTTATTTACATATTTAACTTTTTTCTATGTTTTGCTCATCTAAAGTTTCTATTTTCTTAAAGTTTAATTTTCATCTCCTAATTGATATATCCTCTGTTTAGCATTATTTTCATATTTAAATTCTATCTCTTATTTCTCTGCATTTGTTATCCTTTATTTAGTGAATACAATATATTGGTTTTCATTTTTTATTATATTATAACAGTTTGGTATACTTACTGGTTTTCAATGTTTTACCCTTTTGTTTGTATTTCCTCTTGTGAATATTCTCATTTGTTTCTATTTCCTCTTGTGAATATTCTCATTTGTTTGTATTTCCTCTTGTGAATATTCTCATCTGTTTCTATTTCCTCTTGTGAATATTCTCATTTTTTTATTTCCTTTGATGAATATTCTCATTTGTTTGTATTTCCTCTTGTGAATATTCTCATCTGTTTCTATTTCCTCTTGGACATATTCTCATCTGTTTCTTTTTCTTATTGTGAATATTCTCATTTGTTTCTATTTCCTCTTGTGAATATTCTCATTTGTTTGTATTTCCTCTTGTGGATATTCCCATTTGTTTGTATTTCCTCTTGTGAATATTTCTATTTGTTTGTATATTTTCCGCTTGTGAATATTCTCATTTGTTTGTATTTCCTCTTATGAATATTCTCATTTGTTTCTATTTCCTCTTGTGAATATTCTCATCTGTTTCTATTTCCTCGTGTGAATATTCTCATTTGTTTGTATTTCCTCTTGTGAATATTCTCATCTGTTTGTATTTACTCTTGTGAATATTCTCATCTGTTTCTATTTCCTCTTGTGAATATTCTCATTTGTTTGTATTTCCTCTTGTGAATATTCTCTGCTGTTTCTATTTCCTCTTATGAATATTCTCATTTGTTTCTATTTCCTCTTATGAATATTCTCATCTGACTATCCTTGATGTTCTACATATTTTTTTCTTCTTTTTTTTCCTATCATAACTTCGTAAATAATATATTTACCTTAAATTTTTCCAACTTTCTATATTCTGTTTTTCCACATTCTGTTTTTAAATATTCTGTTTTTCCATTTATTTTGTCTCCTATTATCATTAGGAATTAATTTCTTTTATCTCAATTGACTAAACGTATGACAAATAAATACTAAAACGATATGCCACAGTTTTTATAGAATGCTTAATATTAATTGTGTTTGAGATTTGATTGTATGTAACTGTTTATAATATAATATATTTCAAAATGTGTAAATCAACATTGCATAACTATATCGATCATGTTTATCGATTCATTGACAGCCAATGGGCGCTCACAATGCGACACCTACTGTTCTGCGGATAATTGTGTGACGAACTACAATGAGAGCACCGGATACTGCCAGTGTACCTCCTGCAGAAGAAAAGCTGGTAAATGAAGTCCATATTGAGGTTACTTCGATTATTGCACAAAAAAGAGTGCATCATACTCTGTTAGAAAAAAGGGGTATTTTCATGGATCCTGGTGTGTACCCTGTAAGGGTATTTCTAAATACCATAATATAAATACCCTTTTGAGGGTTCGAAAAAAGGGTATCAAAAAATACCCCTATAAAATTCACGTTACTTAAAAAATACTCTTTTAAGCAAAATAAACCTTTTCCGTATCCTTTTTTATCTTATTATTGTTTAAATTATAGTTTAAAATATAATTTTGTAGTTTTTGCAAACAGTCATAACTTTTTTTTTCTTCACTATAAAAAGAATTTACATCACTTTATTTCATTTTTGTCAATCTCCAATTTTCTAATACTAACTTTTTGATAATTTCTCTGTCAATAAGATTTACTTTATCTTTTTGCAAAGAGTTTTGTTTGTGTTTCCTTTCATATATTCTAACCATGATTTGCAATCTGTCCAGTAGTATAGTATAGTGATCACTAGCGCATTATTAATTACATAAACATTTATCATAACATAATCGTTGTCATCACCTCCCGTTCTGTAGAAATAGTCGAAAAGGAAAACACTAATCAGAATAGAAATAAATGTAAAAGTTCTGATCGCAATTTTAATATACGTATATTTGCTGATCAATAATGTGATTATCCAATAGGCGTTTCGGAAATGTATTTGACCTCTATAATTACGATTAATATATAAAATTTAAAAAAAACAATAACCTGTGTATCATTATATTTTTAGCGAAATCGAAATCATCGACCTTGAATTAGTCGGAAACTACCTTAAGAGGACTTTATATGTCACTCTTGTCCACCTCTATATATGTGGGATTTGTGTTATCAACAAAACATTCCAAGCTGGACAAGTCGGGTGATAAGGTTAATCTCTACCTTGAATGCTTATGTATTATCTGCTTCAAGTAACTACTGCTATGTTATGAGGCATTATTATAATATATTATATATTAGGTATTATTATGTAAAGTAGGTCATATATTAAAAAGTAGGTCATATATTAAAGAGTAGGTCATATCGTGTAATATAAGTAGTATCATTTAATTGGTTGTGGGGACTTTATTCGCTTTACAGTGATTTGTATGAGTGAATTAGCAATATTCGGATTCATGAGTTTTTTTCTTTTGTAATTAGTTCTAATTGGTTGCTTTACCTATTTTGTGGATTAGTGCTAATGTATTGTTTTTCTTTACTCCGATCATTTATGTAGGATAGATATGTGTATTTGTAACTAGAATGCATCGAACTAATACACATAACATTATTTAATGCTATATTAGAAGTAATACAAACCCCTATACTATATATACGTAACACTGTTTAACAATGTTAGCATTGGTAAGAATGGTAACAATGTTAACAATAAAAACAATGGTAATCATGGTAACAATGGTAACAATGGTAACAATGGTAACAATGGTAACAATGGTAAACAATAGCAACAATGTTAAACAGTATTAAACTCTTTGACGGTAACATCTACAGGGATTGATGTACTTGATGACGTTATATTTTTTGTTTAGCTGTTGAGTATTCGATACTACTTCTTCTAATTAATCTATTTTCTTTTTGATTAAAATGTTAGAAATAATTTTATTACAATATCTAAATAATAGAAAACGTTTCACTCTCATTATGGACCTTCAAGTTGTGGCTCGTATTATTATTATTGCGTAGTTTTCTCTTATATGTATCATTTTATTTTGTACAGCAGTCCGTGTCTTTCTCCTCTACATTGCGTTATCTTTTACTTTTTCATTGATACTTCATTGATACTTCGATGGCATTCTTAATGAAAACTTGACATAGTTTCATTATTAATTAATTGTTTCTCTATTTGAAAATGGTCTCCGAAATGGATCATGGTATATCGAAACTTCTTCGTTTAAATTAATACCTTCTTCTTATTGATTATTTTTATCACACGGTCATGTTTACTTCCTCTTGCCAGTCAATGAGCGCGTACGATGCGAGAGCTACTGTTCCGACCACAATTGTGTCAATGACTACAATGAGACCACCGGAAACTGCCAGTGTAAATCGTGCAGAGGAAATGTTGGTAAATAAAGCCTATTGTAGTTTGCGCTAACTTCGATTATTGCAAATCGCTCACTTGTTATTGGTTGAGTATGTAGGCCTAGTTAGTAGGTTACTCTGGCACCTCTATTGTAGTGTGGAAATCTCAAATACCCTACTACTGCATTTTTCATTGCCAATTTTTACTGAATAAATAGATTAACAGATTTTTCCAGAAAGTTTCTGACTATAATAGATCATTTATAAGCTTGCATTTAAAAAAATTAATTGTTTAACCAAAGTATAAGGTAGTGCATTTTCATAATGTTTAAATGTGTGTTTTAAATGTATGTTTGCTCGCTAATATTTAATATATTTAAAACGTTGCTACACAAGTTATTAAGATTTAGTTATCAATTGCGAAACAATTCCTTTCTAAATAAAGTTATAGTATAAGAAAAAATAATAACAGTTCCCTTTTTATTAATATATAACTCATTAAATGTTGTATTTAGTGGATTTTGTCTTTTTGTTACCTACTTTTTTAATGAAATTGTAAGATGTTAATACGTCCAGCGTCCAAATTAATAAATCAGCAGATGTTAAATATTGAAACACAGAATGATGAGGTTGTTGTATAGTTTAAAATAATAATTAAAATGTTGATTATTTTCAACAACTATTTTTAAAGTATTTACGCATTTAGAATAAAATATTTACTTTTACAATCGTTTCATCTTTTTAGTGTTACATTATTTAAGACATATTGAAAAGGCAACATGTAACGTTCAATAATCTTGGTTTCATTTATTTTTAGAAATATTAGAATTTTGACAATTTGAAAGTTTAACTTGAATGGATGAAACCTAATTTTATTATTATTTTATTTATTCTTCTGCATTTTAATACACAATTACTATGTCCAGGTAATGTACAGGGTGGTACAAAAGTCTGGACAAGGTATAATGTCGGCTTTAAGAAATATTTATTTATAAACATGTACATTGAATTCAAAGACAAAAATCGATTAATAACCATAACATATGATATAACAATGTCATTGGCTAATAATAATGTTACTCCAGGTGTCTTCAAAGTGTCTGTCATCGTTTTCCAAAAGTTTCCTCAGTTGAGAAGGAACTGATCGACACCGTTTTTTGGATGAGGTCACCATTTATTGATGTTATAGCCAGCTTGAGCTCACGAATTGTTTTAGACTTTGTGCTGTATGTATACCACATCCTGTAAAATACCACAAAGGAAAAAGTCTGGTGGGGTGAGGTCTGGTGAGCGGGCAGGCCAATCAAACCAGCCCCTTCTGCCAATCCATGAATCGGTGAAATGCTCATCAAGCCATTCGCGTACAACAACAGCATAATGCGGTTCTGCCCCATCTTGTTGAATGTAGGATATTGCGCCGTCTCGAAATTTGAGGTCACAAAAATGTCTGTTACATTTCTAGATAAGAAACACCAGTCACGTGACCAAATCATACTGCAATCGATGTATTATTTGATTTAGAAAGATATGTTACTTTGTTCACACTTTCTTACCACCCTGAATGATATTCTTAACTTAACAGCATAAACGAAAAATGTAAACAAATTAAGATTTTATAATATTAAATATTTACAACGGCGACTTCTGTCATAGTGAATCAGTTAGGAATCAGATGGAAGGCAGCAAATCTCTTAAATAAATTTTAAAATAGACGATGAGTCATAGTGACAAATCAATACATTTACCGAGTATTTAATAAATTTAAAAATAGACGATGAGTCATAGAGACAAATCAATACATTTAACGAGAATTTGAGAAACATGCAGTATGATTTGCACAACGCATACGACACATAAAGGCGGTTATTGGAGTACTTTATTTGCCGCTAGGTTTTTGTACTCAACAAAGTCATTAATTAAATAAAATTGTAATTGGTTGATCTTTTACTATATTTCAATATTGACAATATGGCTAATCCTCAAAACAATTATTAAAAATTAAATTATGATAAACATCAAAATGTATACATCCTTCGGAAATAAATTACGTTGCTAGCACATTAATTATATAAGTACTCCAATATAAGAGTGAATTGATTCATTCTAATTATAATTAAATGTTTGTTTAAGAGAAATATAACTGAATTTTTAAATAGTTTTAATCAATCAATATTTTTCAATAATTCAAAATTATAGTTATTTGTATTTCATACATTTCGGTAGAAAAATGAATACTACACACAATTCATTTCCGTGTTGGTAGTACATATTGATTTAGTTTTAACTGCCCTTAACATGAAAAGTATTTCATTTCATTGGATGTACACAGATGAAGCCAGAGGACAATGCGCAACTTATTGTATGGAAAAGAACTGTGTTACCGAGTTCGAAGCTTCTACGGGTCAGTGCAAGTGCTCCCAGTGCCCCCCAAATGTTGGTAAGTTGAAATGCTGAAAATGGTGGCTTTCCCCTCGGTACAACATGCATTGTTATATAGAAATCTTTAGAATGACGTAATACTCAATTTTTTAATAATTTTTTAGTTTAACATTGAGATAGGAAGTTTTTATATTGATTTATATAAAATATTGTCAGATACTATATTTAACTTGGTGAGGTATTTTAAAGAGTGTTATTACAGTTAAACATTATAAATTTTCTTGAATTACACTTTTGGAGATTTTTCTAATGAGTTAATTAGACCAAGTGCCAATGACAAAATAATTGCTAATAATAGTATATCTTTCAGTATAACTGCCCCAAGATTAAGTAGTAGCTTTTTAAGCCTAACCATGGCCAATCTGATGGATCGAGGTTTCAGAGGCTACCCTTCACTGTCCCATAAATGTGGCCCTTGTTTTGCTTCGAATATACCGTAGACGTTCATTATTTCCATTTTGCAGATGCTGCTCGTTCGAAATGTCAGATCTACTGTGGTGAGAAG
Source organism: Coelogynopora nodosa (assembly GCA_034780555.1). NCBI lineage: Eukaryota > Metazoa > Platyhelminthes > Proseriata > Coelogynoporidae > Coelogynopora > Coelogynopora nodosa. The sequence goes on from JAUZND010039590.1 coordinate 6,679, forward strand.
AACTGTCAGCCAAACTACAATGAAGGAACCGGATTTTGTCAATGTCACTCCTGTAGCAAGAATACAGGTAAGAGTTGGACTGCAAATGTTTCACTTTATACGAACATAATTCAATGTCAAGAAGACACGCACGGGTGATCCAAGGGTTTGGCATTGTAAAACACACCTTTTATTGTGACAGGAATTATGCATGGCTACATTGTTCACAAATTTTTGTCTTCCTTTTGGATGAAATACAAACGTAGTTTCCCATAGAGTCCCAATAGAATACTGCTATCTAAATTTCAGTTAAAGTAGCGTGTGTCAAAGTATGCATGCATTAATTTTTGAAATTTAAATTACATACATTACTACATTTAAACCAAGCAAAATAAATTACTATTCTTTGTATTAGGTGGTTGTAAACAATTAGTACAAATTAATAATAAATTTATTCTGTAAACTTTTGAATTGCTATTAATTATGAAATTATATTTTTAATATAAGCAGCAGTACTTTTTTGTAAATATATCATTAATAAATATGATTATTTTAATATTACTTTAATAATTTAATAATTTAATAATTTAATAATTTATAATTTAATAATTTAATAATTTAATAATTTAATAATTTAATAATTTAATAATTTAATAATTTAATAATTTAATAATTTAATAATAATTAATAATAATAATATTTTAACAACAGAAATGCTGAGTCATGTGGTTCTTTCATCAATAAAAGTAAAATAAAAGGCAATATTAAATATTTAAGTTGTAAACTGTCGTAGTAATCTAGTAAAGATGAACATTACAATTGAATAAGATTGAACTCCTTTGACTTTGGAAAAGTATACATTCTGTATTTTATGTAGAATAAGATATTTGTTAACCATTGACGAAAATATTTGTTCAAAGTTCAATTTATGTTTATTTAAATTACATATTATTTATGCATTGAAAAGATATGCCATTTTTATATTGTCATTATCATTTATTATTATTATTGTACATATAGGCCTAATAAATAAGCAATAACATCAGAGCTATTACTAACAGCAGAGAGACAAAGCACTACCAGTTTTGAGCTATTCAGCTCTCATCAGGTACCCTATATTCTCCCTACTGATGACTGGATTGATTGCAAGTAGTTATTATTAAAAAACCAAATAAATCGTCAAAATCCGCATTATAATAAATATAAAAACATGTACGTATGCAAAAATAAAAGAAATAAATGAGTAAAGAATAATTTGTTTAAAATATATAAACACATTGTTGAATTTATTTATGAAAGGTGTTTATTAATGACTAAATATATATACATATTTCACTATTATAAAAAGTGTTTAACTTTAGATCGTCAACTTTACACGTAATACATATATTTGTTTTATTTAGTAAAAATAATTATTTAGTGACATTATACTCGCTAGTTACATTATTTTACTCTGTATACAATATACAAAAATCAGAAAAAATGTATTTTACCTTTATTGTTAGTCTTTGTTGGAACGTAAGTGAAAAATGCTTAAAGAAAGCTATAGATTTACTAAAAGTTTAGAAAGTTCATAAATAAAAAAACGATAAATATTACCAAAAAACAGAAATACCAGAAAAAATCAATTAGTCATTTATTTAAACATATATATTTTTCTAAAAAAGATTTTCTACACACAATTTTATAATTAAGATTAAATTGTATACGTAGTATACTACTTATAAATAAATACACGTGTAAATATATACCAACACAAAATGTACTTGTCAAAAGACTGATGTATACTTATTTTTATCAACATATCAATATCATCTAACTCTAAAACTATTTATTTATATCTACAGAGAACAAAATATACTCTTGTCGGGTGCAATGTATTTTTATTTTATCAATAACAGTACTTATTATTTTATTAGTAATTTCAAATACTATTGTCAAAGTACAATTGACAGACAAATGTTCCATCAGTCTGCAGCACAAAAAGTGGGCTCTGTCTACTATTTGTATAATTTCCCGATTCCAAAAAGTCTCGATTATTTATAAAATGAGACTATAAGTAACTTATTGTGTTGCGTAATTACATAAAACGAAGCTGTTATTTATCATCGTAGCAAGGTTGTGCTATACTAATAAATAATAAATGATATTGCCTTTTTTGCAGCGAAGTGGGAACTACTAATTGCAGAATAACAACTTAATTTGTGTTAGAATGTTTGTTACATGCCAAATTTAAACCCGATCGAAATGGGTTGTGACTTAAATCCGGAGGAAAAACCGGAGGAATAAAAAACTTGTTTTTACGGTCGGCATTAAAACAAGCAACAAAGATAAACAAACAATTTTAATTTAAAGAATGCAATAATTACTTAAAGTTAGTTATAATAATTTATTTGTATATTTCAGAATTAATTTAAATGTAGTATTTTGACCATTCTTATCGACATGTTAAAGTCCCTGACATTTGTTTTTATTAATTAATTTGATCATTTTAAAATCCATTTTGTTTATTTTAAGTACTTTTGCATTGATGACCTTAAAAAATAAGTTAAATTTCCTTAGGATTTGTCTTCCGGTTTTTCCTCCTGTTTTTCCTCCGATTTTACCTCCGGATTTTCCTCCGTGTTTAAGTTACAACCATCGAAATGCAGATAATAAATGACTATAATCTATTATTTCTGTATGCCTACAGCCAAAGTGACCTGATTATGTGGTTGTCTTATATAATATCTGCAGAATCACCAAGCGTTATAATGTAATTAACTGCTACCTTTTTATATAATTTTTTTTGTCAGTTCAAAGAGAATACCACTATAATTGAGGAAATTATTGTTTTTACTTCTTCTCTAATGAAATAAACCAGAAAATACATATTATATTGCGTCACCGCATCATGCATTGTAAAATGTAAATACAATAATTAATACCCGTATACATATAGCGACAAAAGTTTATTTTAGTTTACCAAAGAAGAACAGTATAAATGAATTATTTATAAATTGTAGTTTATAATGAAGTGTATAATAGCTATTCATTAATTTATTTACGTATTTATCATTTCATGCCTACTTATTTGGGCAAAAATCATTAACTTCGAAAATATTATGAAATATTTTCATATTTATAATATTTATATTAATTAAAAAATTATTATGTATTAAATTAACAAACGTCAAAAGCGTCTGACCTTGAGCACTCTATATAATGTGAAAACAAAAAATTAAGAGGAATTAAAATATATAAAACGTTATATTATTTAATATAATAAAGAGACTTGACAATTATTGAAGCAGATTATCATACAAATTATTAATAACAAAATTGTTGTACATAGTTTATTTAAATATTATATTTTTTGTCGTTTATATTAAAGCTTTCCTAACCCCAAATCACCACTCCTTGTAACTTATCCAAGCTTATCTTATTAGATATTATGGAACATGGAGAACATGAGAATTAGGAAATACGGAACTGTAAAATTGATAATTACGTGGAAAAAAGTGATAAAAAAATTGACAAAAAATAGTTCAAGAAATGAATAAAAAATTAAATTGAAATAACAATAAAATAAAAAATTAAATTGAAATAACAATAAAACAAAAAATTGTTTATAATGCATGAGTTATAGTGGTTTGGGAATGTGAAAACTTCAATTTGAACAATAAAATAGGCTACTATAATATATATAAATATTACATATTACATATAAATAACCCTGTACCCTTCGTATTTGACTAATTAACGAGTCAATAAAATAAAATAAAATATTTTTAAATTGTTTGTACACATAACCTACATATATATGTGTTCAGATAATGTATTTAAGCTATATTTAACAACGAATTAATTGTTCGACTATATCTATAGAGAAACACAACATGAATATGAGTTTAACACAAATAATGGTCTATAACTGTGTATTATTGACAGCTGTTTATTATGTAATCTATAATGATTGCGTTGCAGGGATTTTATGTGACTTTAGTAGAACATAGACTTTATAAAATGCTCTCAACAAATATCGACATGATAAAGTGACATTGCAAGCAGCACTAAATTTGTGATCTGATTACGTCATTATATTACAATAGCTTAAGGAAAAGTCAATGAATATGCTAAACGAACCCGCGTTTGCTGCAAGCATTTATCAAACTTGAATCGGTTGATAAGATTTTGTAGTCAAATTGTACAGCATAGTACATAAGCATAGTACATACGTATTCACAATATGGGTCACGTTTTTATAGATTGGATTTTTAAAAAACCTCCATGTCAAAAATCCCTTAAGCAGGACAGTCACATGGATGATGAGGAGATTAAAACAATTCTGCAGCAGGAATTGGTGAAACTATGTCGCGATATTTCTGCAGAAACGTCAGCGAAACTTGAATTAGAAAATGAAGTGAAACACATTAGAACCAATGCTGAAAACCTTACTAATGAAAACACAAAGTGTAGTCGTGTTTTGAAACAACGTGACAACCAGATCAAATCAATGACACAAGAACTTGAAACATATAAAAACTTTGTCACTTATTTATCGTCTCATTCAAAACCTGTTGTTAATAAGAAGTCCATGCGAATATTTCCACGACAAAGTTTGCAAGATCAAACAAAAAACCAATCAACGTTTGATGTTGCAAGAGGGAATCGAGAGCTGCTCTTGGAGGCCTTGCGAGAGAAATCAGATGATTATTACAAACTAAGTGAGAATGTTGTGGTAAGTGGGATATCATTTTTTAGATCTATCTATTCTCTTTTTAGTTACTCCACAACCTACGTATATCAATGAATGGTGACACATTTTATATTTACAAATATATTTGGTTTATGTTAATGCATATATTTACTCAATCTATTTCAAAATCATAAAAATATGGTTCTCCCCTTGCAACATGATTAATATATAAAAAGAAAGCCTGTGTTGCTTTAAAACTTTATTATTTACGAATTTTCGGAGATATACTCCGTAAACGTGTAGTACAATGAATAAAATGGCAGCGAAAGATAGGTATATATATATATATATATATAGAAAACGCCAACCCTATAAAATGCAATCAATACAGAACTGCGTAATAAGGATCAAAGATAAAATAGAAATTAAAAAAATATAATCCAACTTCAAAATGTCCATTCTGGCAAAGAATAACAACCCACTAAATCTCCGCTTCAAAGAAGCCATATTCATCCAAGAGAGAAAACCAGTGATCAATAGCAAATGAACTTTTGACCTTTATCTTTTAATTTTAAACATTTATTGTCTACATAAACTTTAATTATTATTTTCGATCCTTATCACTCAGTTTGGTATTATTTGCATCTTAAATTTATAGCGTTTATTCATTATACTATTATAATTATTTTATTAATATTTGATCTTCGATCCCTATTACTCAGTTCGGTATTGATTGCATTTTATAGCGTTTATTCATTATACTATTCTAATTATATAAATAGATTACGTCATAGGATTTTAGCATTGTGATGTTTTCTATATATCTCTCGCTGCTATATTATTAATGTACTAGGTACACGTTTATGGAGTGGATTTCCGAAAATTCGTAAATGCTAAAATTTAACAGCAACATAGGCTTTCTTTTTATATATTATATTATCGAAATAGTTATGTAATCATAACATGTTTAATTTGTTAAAATTATGTTATAATATTAATTTAATGTGGGTATATAATACATAATTTATTTTTATATACTTCCGCGCATATTATGAGATGTTTCCATTTTAAATCAGGATATGACGGGACAGCTTTGCGACGCTTTACCGTTTTATATTTTAGAAATAAATTATATATATTTTTTGTCATAACAGCTTATGAAAGTAAAAAATAATCGTGAATAAATTGTCATTTATAGTTGAAAAGCTGAATTTATAATAAAGAATTTTCTGGATTTATAAAAAAAATATTAAAATTATAAGACATGTAAAATGTATAAAATATGCATATTGTATAAATTGAAGACTGCGCGGTGTATTTTATAGTAATATTGCATTTATATATTAAAACTTCGAGTAAAATAATTCAAATTAAAAATACAAATAAAAAAATTAAAATAACTTCGAACAATATTTTGTGATAAATAAATAATGAACTAATAATAGTGAAATATTAATAAATTAAATAATTAATAATTTATAGATAATTAAATAAATATTAATAACAAAATTTCGTTTTAATTATTATATTTTGACTAAAGTTTGGGTAGCTATTTTAATATAGCCATAATGTAAATAAGTATATTTTTATTTTGTTTTAATTAATTAAGCCTATAGCCAAAGTTATTGATATTCAATAGGGTACTATTTTTTTGCGTGGTACGGCTACTGTTTATTTCAATATTTTAATTTCTTTTATTAAAAAAAATAAGGAATTTTTTAAAGGGTTATTTTGTTTTAAAATAATTAGAATTTAACATTGCTGTAATACTAAAATAGTGGAATTAAAACACGTGTAGAATTATTTTACAATTTCTAAATAGAAAGGTCACAAAACAGTTCTAAGTCAAAACAATTTCTTATAAATGTATAACAAATCTCTGTTAAAAGTGTTGGTGCAATAAAGGGGTGATCCATATATTTTACAACGATTTGGGGTGGGAGGGTGGTTCAGGCTTTTGTTATATCTGCGTTATAAAGCTGGGGTAGTGGTTTGGCGAAAGTGTTATATGATGCTAGTTAATTATTTATAACCTATTAATATAGCCTGCGTACGAAAGTATTAATTTTAGAATAATGTAACTCACATTATTTTTAATTACACTTTTAGCTGCAGTTAATAATCGAGTTTTACTCATGTTGACAGGACTATTTTCTATTAAATATGTTAGATTACAGGTATTATTAATAATGTTGCAATTCGATAATAAAAATAAACCTTACGTTTTTGTTAATGCGAAAATCATTATCTTGATTTATAAATATAGTTCAGTATATATTTACGGGTGGGTCAGAAATCAAAGCGTTATATAATTGGTTGAATGGGTTATTTTGCGTTATAAGGTTGGGTGGATGAGTATGAAAAGGCTAATAGTATCGCGGTACATAATATATGAAACACCCCAAATATGAAAACTTGGAAATCTTGGAAAGTTCAAAGTTTTTTTGTCTCTGAATGATTCGCACATATATATAATTAACTTTAATTTGTGCACAGCAAAACGCCAGTTTCATGCTTTTCAAATAATTCAAAAGTTTTTTACTGAGTGTGATTTGCATTTATGGAACATTTCTTAGTCAATCAAAGTTCAAACTTTAAACTAGGCTGCTAATAATTTTACATAATCGTTTATTCATATTTATTGCGCATATCCAATATTAAAACAAATTACAAATTATAGTTATAAATAAATAGTAATAAATTTAATTAAACTTTCGCTCATTAAATAATTACAAACAAAGTTAAATTTGATTCAATTTTTATCTGTATTTCACATACTTTTCAGCTATTTTATCATGATATTGCGTTTATTTATATCACATCATTGGTGGGTTTTTGAGATAGGTGGTTTTTTAAGATAGTTATTTTTAATTTAAGAATTGCGATTTGTCAATTCCATGGAATTTGTGATTTGAGATATGGGTTGTGTTGAAATTAACAATCAGCGGCTGTATGTAATTGTGATATTAACTCCGTGAGACTGACTTCTGAAAACGAAGTGGAAATGTATAATATACCATTTTTTAAAACATTAAATATATTTTTTTCAGAATCTTCTCGACAAATACAGAAAATTAGCAACCGTTATTGGTGACAAAATTAAGGAATCTCAACTAAATCCGGCTGATGTAATTGGATTGGGCGATGATTCAAGGGAGCTTATAAATCAATTAACAAATGACCATGAAAGTGCGATGGAAATATTAAATATTCTCAATCAATAATTAGAACAGAATATATATTTTGTTCCGTCACAGTACAGGAACGTGATTTTAACTATGCCCCCCATTCTTATCAATTATAACTTATTACAGTATATTGTCATTTTATTGTATTGACACATTAAAAAAAATTGTAACTGATATTTATTATTTTAAAATGTAGCCATGTATTAATAAGTATGGTGTGGTCTAAAAGTATTTATTTATAATGTTCTTTCTACTATTTTATAACAATTAATACACGATAAATGTTTAATCATTTTAGTCATTTACTTTTTATAGTCATCGCTTATTAGATGATATGTTGTAGGCATCTGTAATACGTATATAGGATACATTAAGGAAAACAAAGAGATATATCAAATTCTTTTTAGAGTCTGTGTATATAGTTTTCATACAATATTCTGTTATCAATTTTTTTAAAGTTTAACAATGGTAAAGTAATCGATGACTCTTTCTTTGATTATTGTTGATTATTATCTTTGAATTCTGATTACTTATTATTATTCTAATAATAATACTTTATTATAATTAAGATTTAAGTTGAAACTTTCTATTTCATGCATTATATATAAAAAATAAGTTGATTGAAATATTTCGAATTTAATGTTTTTATTTGTAATTTTTAACAATTTCAGTATAGGCCTATGTGGAAATTAATTAAATTTAAACAAAACATCAAGCAGTAAAATGGACAAATTAATAAATGAAGAGTCTTATTTTAGAGATAACAAATCATACCAATTTTTGTTAAATGACTTTAATCTCTACCAGTCTTTTTCTGATGCCACAGATGTATATACTATTTATCGTTTAATAGTTTTATGTAAATTATATTTCATATCATCATGCATGACTAAAAATTTGAATGTACAGAGGGTTTTTGTTTTTCTATAATAAAAAAAATTTTTTTTTAACGTTATGACATTATGTATCAAACAATGAGTGAACCAGTTGAAGCAGTCGTGCTGTAGGCCTATAATTCTTTAGAAAAGTTGATATTATTGCTTCGAGTTATTTAATAAATGTTAAGAAATTGATGTGAATGTAAGCATCTGTTTAGCATATTATATATATATACAATGCAAGTATATATATGCAGTGCACGTTACTATGTAGAGTTTCATGTAGCTTTTTGTATAGGCCTACTTCTCTCTGTAAGGATAATATTAATAAATGCTAGATAAACTGTATTGACGGCAGAAAAGTTAAAATTGATGAAAGGTCTATTTCTTATGATTCGTGGTTATGAAATAATAGAATTTCGTTAAATAAAACGGTTAGGAGAAAATTGTTGATATTTAATTTGTCTTTAAGCAAATCTTTTGAGGCATATTTTTCCCACAAACACGAATTTATGTAAATATGTAACAAAAGTTCAAATTAAAAAATATTTAGTCTATCTAGTTACGTGTTATTCGATATTTCAGACAGAGCATTTAAACGTTTATTTCTATAATTAAATATGTACGGTTAGTTTATCATTATATAAACAAAATTAAATATTTCATGCTTTCGACTTGTTTTCCAAATTCCCGGTTTATCGAATCTTAATTCCTGTCACCATTTCATTAATTATGTGATTAAATATTTGAAAAATTTTATAACTGTTTTAAGCTGTCACACCCTTTTTATTTTATCTATTAACTGACAATGTTAAATATAATTAATGTTTTTTGTAACCTTTTGTTGTTAATTAATTATCTTAAATTAAATACAAGGTATGTATACTTATAGTACTTAATATAATACTCTTGATTACAGCTTGTATAAAGAGCAGATGAACAAATATTTAATTATAGTTTCAACGTCTTATTTTAACGTATTAAACTGTCTTATTAAAAATGTAAGTATTTTCATCTTTACTCAATAACGTAACAGACTATTAGTACAGTATATATATCAGAGGTGTTGTATGTTTTTATAATAAGTAGCATTTTTGACGTATGTTAATGGCGTATTTTTAATAATGTATTAAAATAAAGAATGTAAATTTGTTGGCTAAATTGTTCATTTAACTTAGCTATTTATCAATTTGTTCATTATATACTATTTTGTTAATTATAAAAAAATATTAATGGTTTATTATTGTTTAATAATAATCTAATAAAAAAAACAATAAATTATTTATGTATCTATTCAAGTACACCATTAACCGCTCCCCTCAATCAATGAGTCAACAGGTCATGCATTATGTTGGATTGAATAATTTTACACTCCAAAAATGGTGATGTGAATTAAAACTTTTATGTTTCATGGAGATATTGGACAAATAAAAACATGATTCCAAAGCCACTTGTGCATTTTTCACAGGAGTAAATGGAATGACCTCTACCCGACAATGAAAAAGAAACTGTCTTACAAATATCTTAACGTCAAAATGCCACGCACAATAAACATATTATAATTTGGTGGCGCGTCATAAAGACCTGTTTGATATTGAATCATATACATGGGATAATAGCAAAATCTTAACAAGATCTTCCTATATTATCTTATGCACAAAACAAAATATCCGACTAAACCTTTAGTACAGGTTCAGGTTCCTAAACTGACCGAATCTTGAATCCACGTTAAAAGGGTTTTAATGTTATCCGAATGGTTTGAATGGATACTGTAAGAATTGCATTTTAGTGGACATCTATTTCCAAAAAATAATTTTTGCTAAATTTTTAGTAACCCTATTTTTTGGATTGAACAAAATTGCAGAGACGGGTTTTATAAATATTAAAAAATATTAATAATATTTATTAAAATCAGGAGAGTTATACTAAAAAATAAATTTAACATATGAAATATTACAGCAATATGTGCAATGCAATAGGTGCAATGTATGGAGCGCTTTATTGTGGGTTGGTAAAACGTTTAAGGTGATGTGCGAGTATTGCAGTAAGGTGTAAATAGTTATTTGTATTACAATCGAAAACATGTTTTCATTTCAAAACTATCATAAAAATTGAAGTTTCTCAGCTTTCTTTTTTTATTTAATTCTTGCTGAGCATGCACTTGTTGCTCGTAATCTATCGTTTACTATACTACATTTAGTGTTCTTTATGAGTTTATTTTACTCATAATCTAAAACAAACGCCCCGAAATAACTTCTGCTCCTTTCTTATTAAAAGCAATGTTGTATTAGGCCATTTCCTATACCTTCAAATATGCTTTATGGATATAGTTAGCTATCACTATAAGGTAAAAATCGGTGTAGTTGAACTTTTGAGCACACACCCCCTTGTCTTGATAATTTTAGCTTTTTTTTGAAAAACATAAAATTGCAGCAGATCATGGAATTCTACTATAACAGGTTTTGTGAAGTCTAATGTGAAGTTTATAAATGTGGAGCATATGTTCTTGTTCCAATTTTTTGTCTCTATTGTCTGTATCACAGAGATGGAAACCATATCGGACATAACCTCATAAATGTTTAACGTCTTCTTTGAAATAAAAGTGTTTCCCAAAATAGGTGCATATTTGACTCCATGAATTTGTCAAGCCTCGTCTTATAAATATACATTGCAGTGTATTGGCAGGCGCATATCTGTGATTAGCCAAAATGGGGGGGGGTCACACAATCATCTTAGGGGACGCAATACAAAATGGGTTTGGAGCGATTTTGCCTCGACAAAAATGAGTGTTGTTATACTATATATAATATGTCATGATCATGAATTGGAGTAATGTATATTTTATGGAAAAAATATGCCGTTTTATCTAGTGTATGTTAAACAATGGGAGCGCAAGTGTCAAGGGGCGCACGGGTCTTTTGCAACCCGTGACCCCCCCTAAATACGCGCCCGATTGGTGATGCTAATTGTGACATTATACTTAACAAATAACATATTATATATATATAATACACAATATGTGTGTGTTACGATTCATACGGCGTATTTCCAAATATTCTCATTTGTTATGGTTATATATTGGTTCCTATGATTAGTACCAAAATAATTATTCTAAAATGTTGAAAAAATCATAATTAATTAAAAACATTGTTTAAATAATTTTTAAATAAGGCTATTTATCCAAATTAAAAATTTTGACACGTACACTTTGACACGTACATTTTCCGCATTTAATGAACTTATTATAGTTTTAATAATTGAAGAATGTCCAAAAGCATGTAAAAATCACACTTCATACATATTTCATATTTTCAACAATATGTTAGATTTGTACTATTAGCGCGGCAGCGTTGTTGGAGGTTTATTAAACCTTATAATTGGTACTGCATGTAAAATTTATTAATATTTTATAAACATAATACATTTTTGACTTTATAAATTTATTAGAAATCTACATTGTCACATTATAAACATAATGCAGACGACACAATTGACATATACGGCTTGTCGATTGACGGATAATGACATACCGTATATATTTAAAATACATTTTCAGGATGTGCGAGCCCAGTTTTTTATTATGTGATAATTGATTTTACACGTTTGAAGTTTTTATTTTTAAATTATAGTCACGTTAAAAATTTGGATCAGAATGGGTTGCCCAAATATATTTAGATGAAATAATAAATTTTTAAAATTTCAAGTTCAAAACATTTATAAAATTTGAAAAGGATGGAATAATTTACGGAGAATACATTTTGACTAAAAGTTAATATAGATATTCCATGTTGGTCGGTCATCTTATATATAATTATAATATATATTGGCGGACATATATATAATTAATTTTTAGATACATTTTCAGATTGTTAGACATGATGTTTGTATTACTTGCATTGCAGATAGTTGAGTTTATATTAGTAGGGCCCTACGAGTTTTAATTTTAATTTTGTAGTCATGAAAAATACTTGTCAATATGGGTTGTCTGATAGCTGTCTTAGTTGCTATCATTTTGTGGACGTAAATAAAGAAAAAAAGTCCAGCTTGGCGTATTATTTATAAGATCTATCAGTACCTATTTGTTAACAATAATTAATCCTTACTCTATGGTTCATCCATTTTGAGATAAATTGGTAAAATATATTTGGTAATTTTTTATAAAAGTTATTCATTCGTTTGGGATTATATATTTTTTATAACATGAATTACCTCAATAAAACTATCTACAATAAAAATGTAGTGAATTTAGTTGAAATAAATATAAATAATAAAATCTAATTTATTTTTGTACCTAATCTATTTATTTATGTACATAATTTACATAACAGATATTTACGCAGGTTAAATAAAATTATTTTCTTAAGTAATCTATATTTACAGAAGGTCTTGATTTTTTACCTCCGGCTAAAATGGTTTTATCATGAAACATTGTACAAACATATTTTAAGTTATCGTGTTTCCGAGTTACAAGAGTTTTAAACTACATTATTTAGTTTCAGTTCAAGTTTCAGTTGCTACAGAAACAGAGTTATTCCAACATTTTTTGTAATAATTTAATAACAGAATTATTTATGCTTTCAACAATAAGAATTAATTATAAGAAATTATAAATTGTTCTGTTAATAAAAATATAAATAAATTATATATTGCAGTCTTAAATAAACATATATAAAAACAGCAAAAAATTTTGAAAATATTTAGCATATTGTTTTTAGATTTATAGCTATAATAGCGTCAACATGTTATGACCGTTACTATGTGGAAAAACCCGTATAGTATATATATATGGGTGTTTATATATATCCCCACTGTCAGAAACCATCTTCAAAAAATACCAGAAGGGTAACAATGAATGGTTCAGTGAAAATATAAAGCAATAAAATGATTATTAGTTTATTAACCCAAGGGGCTGCGGAGCCAGATTCTTAATGAAAGTGCCAAATATACATTAATTTCCCGAATTTTAAATAAAAATGCATTAATGTTTTATACCTTTTTTTTCTATTTTTCGTAAACAGTGCGTGATAAAACTTTACTATTTGCATTAGTTTATTTACAAATATATTTATTTATACATAATTAAAAGCATTATGCATTTTGCTCATACAATAAAAATCTGAATAACTGAGGCAAAATTTACTAAAAATCACTAATTGAGTTACCCACCTGCCCCCCTACTCTGCGGGGCCTATAACCAATTAGATGATGTTCCAATTATCGTAATTTACAAACGTAGAGGCGATCGTTCTGAATAAGGTAATCATAGAGACATCGGTTGCGCTGAACAAGCGCGTCACTGAATAAGCGCGAACTAAACAAGAGTGTAACAAGAAAACGGTTGTAACTTAAATGCTGAGGAAAAACTGGAGGACAAATCCGAAGGAAATTTAACTTATATTTCAAGGTCGTCAATACAACAAGTATCTAAAATAAACAAAATAAATTTTTAAATAATCAAATTAATTAATAAAAATAAATGTAAAGGATTTTAGAATGTCGATAACAATAGTCAAAATACGTATTCATTTAAATTAATTCTGAGTTATACTAATAAAATAATTATAAGTAATTTTAAGTAATTATATCATTATTTAAATTGAAATTGTTTATTCATCTTTGTTACTTGTTTTAATGCCGACTTTAAAAACTAGTTATCAGGCCCGTAGGAACGTAATTTCGCTAGGGGGGCACAGCTTCAAGGGGGCCCATTTTAATAAGTTATCACATTTTTCACAGCCCACTCGCCTTCATAAATCAATATATCGCAAAGACGTTGATTGAATCTTACATGTGCTTGCAATTTCATAAACATATTACATTACATGTTCAACAATAATGTAAGAATACGTACAGTGAACTATCAATTAAAAAATAATATTTCTAATCCATTCAAC
>JAUZND010039601.1:0-21295 GCA_034780555.1 Coelogynopora nodosa
ATAAAAGTATTTTAGCCACTGAGTAAAAAAATCAGGGTCATACGTGTTATAGTTCAATCAAAAACTTAATTTCTTTGGAAAAAAATGGGCATACCCCCCCTCCACGTACGAAGGGTTAAGAGTTCATTTAATAGAATTTTTTCAAAATATACAAGTGTATATATATTTTTTTAAAGTATTTGTATTGTATAACGTGAATATGTAATCACGTAGTATTTGGTTGCTAAAACAATGATATTAACACCTAAAACGATACATCAGACAATCCTACCGCCTATACTGACTGAACAAAATTGAATTAAATAAATACGAACGTTAATTGTAAAATATTTTAATTTATGCGATACGTATTTGAATAAACTCGACAAAACTTTGCTAATAATTTTACCTATTACCATAAAATAAATACATTTGTTTAGCTTAAGAAATGAGGTGGGCAAAATTAATTTCTAACAATTATATTGAATTAAATTGTAATTATATATATTAATATATATAGACGTTGGACTGGATTGGTATTATTAAGGCGTTATTTTAATTCGTTTTAATCGCCATATTTGATTAAGTTACATATATAAGATAGGTAGACTCCATTTGTACACAATTTGTTCCTACAATAAAGAGACAAGACCCACTTTATTTGTTAATTGATTTATAAAAGTTTACCTTCTAAAATTATTCTCAAAGGAATTCGTTAATAGTTTGCTTTGTTAATTGTAAACGTACGTTTTGTTAACTTTAAAAATAACGTTTGGCCAACTTAATTATCAAAAAGATCTCCAAAATGCGAAAACTCGGGTTATAGGAGCTTTTAAATAAAAAAAAATTAAAATACAATATATAGCAAACATTTTTAAATTATTAAATTAAATATCTGTAACAATTCGAATAGATGCATGAAAAATATTACAATTTTGAATTATCGATTACGCATTGAGATACCTATAATAACGCAATTTGATAACCATTCATTTAAACAATAAACTGTAATTGTTATATCACATTTTACAGTTTTTATCGGAAAACAATGGAACTCGTAAAACAACTTAAATAGGCATAAAATTCTAAAATGATAATAACAACAATACATATCAATATTAAATGATTGATCACAATTGCCATTAAAGCAGTCATTGAACAATACTTCGTATAGGTCGTTTTGAAAAATATTAATATCAAACTAAACAGTAGGTAGTCAAAATTATTTGAAACCTTATACATATATATAAATTAAAATTAATTTTTAAACAAACGACTTCAACAAGTTAGAATATCAGTTGCATATTATTGAACTTTTTGTAAATCATTTATTAAAAAAATTACTATTTTGAAAAAAACTATTTCAACGGTTTAAAAGCAAGGGAATTACATCGGAAGTTTAGAATGTCAAAATAAAAAAATAAGATTTCCTAGTACCCAGCAGAAAGCACGGGATATGTTTGTAAATTAATTGGCAACTATATGAAGTTTGATCACAGAAATGATGAATAATCTGATAGTTTTACTATAAAAAGAAACGTCACAAGTAAAAAGCAAAATAATAATAAAAAGGCACTGAAAGTAATTAAGAACATTTTATACAAGACAATACAATTAAACAATTACAAAAAATGGTGTGAAGTTAATATACAAAATAGCAAATCATATAAATGCTCGTCCAAAACATTCCAATTCAATTTCCAAGACCTGAAATAAAACAGTTATGATATACAACATGAAATATGTCAAAAGAAAAATTATATTAACCTGTGAATAATATTTTATAATGTCAATTTAAGTCGATATGGAACCTCAAACTACGATTATAATATTTTATACACTATTATTTTCTATATAAATTAAATCTTAATTTAAATAATATAGGCATATTCACGATGATCTAAAAATCGATAGTAATTTTTTTTCAATTCAAGGAATGTACTAACCTTTGAGGGATATTTCGAATAGGGACATTTCTTTGATTGGGGGTGGGGGGGATTTTTGTTTTAGGTATGATTCATAATCTAATTTTAGCTGAGTTAGAAATACAACTAGTATACTACTTCGTACAGAATGTGAATAATTTGTACAGAATGCAAATAATTTGTAAAAAATTTGTAATAAATATGTAACTAATTTGTACAGAATGTAGACAAAACGATGATACGAACAAAAAGACATAAATATACTAAAGTGTAAATACAAGGAAAATTGCATGACAAAATAAGATAGGAAAAAAGAAGAGCATTGATTAGACAGTTAGGCTTATTTATTGATAAGTTGTACGCTCGTTTTAAATTGATCATTGTAAAGAATATTTGTATATTCGAAAACGTTTGAAAATAAGACTCTACCAAAAAAAATTTAAACAATTGTTCGTTTTTAGTTTCATATTTCAAAACATAATTTTATTTCCTGAAAATGTATTCTGTAACTGAATTAGTATTCATCTAGGGTGTCTACTATTTAAAAAAAATATCGGTCCCTCAATCTTGTCATAGCCGAGTTTCTATATTACCATATTTAAGAAAATTGCGTATTTTAAATCATGTATAAATAAATGATGAGATACTAGTTAAAACGTGTTATATCATTTTCTACAAATGGTTAGTTTTTCAAAGTCCTTTAAAATTCTTTATTAATAAAATGTTATCGCATATTTTATTTAAAATAAAAATATATTAAATTCACATTTCTATAGTATAAAACGTAATAGGCCTACTATACACAATCAAATGTAATAACTAACATTGCTACAACCAGCAATATATTACACTCGATATTTTTAAAAGTCAAAAATTTTCATTCGTTATACATTATAGTAAAATAATTACCAAACAAAAAAATTAATGATCGTACTTAATCATGAAAAACGGCAGACTTTTAAAAGTCATAAACCGCAAGAATGCACCATATTTCACGCATTTTCTACCTATTATCAAAGAATTTACCTCCGTTTAGTATTCTCTCATCAGCTCGGAAGAGATAATGTCTTATTAAATTAACTTCTTTTCAGAAGAGCCCGGCTGGCAAGCTTTTTACGGACTCAAAGGCCCTAACAATGGTGTCAGTCATCGCAATAGAGAGAAGACGTGTGGACGGCACATCAAACATATAGGCAACCAGCCATCTTAATTATTCGCCTACCCTATTTTTCACACCCAGTTGGAGCTCTTACGGTAGAAAAATCAAGGTGGCTCAATTGAGTCAGATAGATGAAACGAAAAATTGCTATTCACTGCAAGCCGGAAAATTAGCATTGACAATAACTTTCCATCTTCAAAATATAAAATGCATAATCAGAAATGTTATGGCTATAGAGATAACTGAAACACGTAAGACTCCTCGATATAGAAGTTTAAAAAAATTAATCGATTGAGGAAAAATGTCACTGATCAAAGCAAAGTCTACATTTTCCTCATATAAAATCAAATGAACGTATTAATTTTAGTTTGAGTATTTAAACACTCCCATCAATCAAACTATCACAAATGAGATCCCACGCTACTCCACCCATAAGTCTAACACCTTCACAAGTTGTGCAAAATCTTCAATCGGTTTGAAAGTTGGGTTTTGTTATAAACTATGCAGCAATTAGTGTGTCACACACCAGCTAGCCTAGCAGAAACAAAAATCAGTTGTTTTGCTTCGAAACAAACTTTCTACTCTATGAAAACATTCCTGAACTCCCTAGACAATCGTAGCTAAAAGTGATGTAGAAAAGTTCCGTCTGTTTCCAGGCTGTTATATATAATGATGGACGAAATAAGTCGTTAAGAAATTATGGCATGCTACCAGAGTTGCTGAACCCAAAAGTTTAAAAAAATGAAAATAATTATCAACAAAATAATATATAAAACATTTACGGCTTAAAAAATTTATCTCAATATTAATCAACGACTTTAAATGTCAAATATATGTCCAAAATTAGTCTACTGGTCTAGACTCCAGAGTTTATTCAGTGTGAGTATCAAAATATCAGAAAACTGTCGCGATTGTGCTGGAGCTAATGTGTTACGGTTATATTATGATAAAGAATAGTCAAATTATGGGATGCCTAGTTCTAACCATACTTTTAGAAAAATAATAAGGAATTTTAATGGTTATTCTATAAATGTTCTTTTATAGAAGATGATTGTATTTAACCATAAAATAACAGGTTTTCGTAAACGATATCATATAAAACTGGAAAACAGTTTAAATTTTTATTAAAGAAAAGAAATGCTTAAAACTAAGGGTAACAGTTCAAGCAAACAACATCTTCTAAATTTGATTAATATTACATAACTTGATTATATATTGTTATCTAAACCTTTCAAAGAATTCTTTTACAAATTTAGTTAGCGATAAGAAAAGTTAATTTAATTAGCATTAATTGTATTACATTCAATATTATCTTATTTATCTTAACGCGGTTTATTTAATACCAAAAAAGGTTGTTTCTCATTTTCGTCGTCCTAACGTTAATTATGCACTTATTTTATTATTAGAAAATATATGTGTTAATACGCTAGTCATTCATAGTACAGGTATGTTCATGTTAGCATTAAATACTGTCATAGTTACTTCTTTTTTCTAAACTTTGGGAAACTTAAGACGATATTGTTTGTCCCAAACTGTGTTCCAATTAAAGTCCGTTTCATTGTTAAGAAATGTCTTCAAACACACTGCTTAATTTCAAACTTTATGAAAATAAGAGAAAAAAAACTAACTCTAGAATAAATTTAAAATTTTGCAACCATCGCACTAAAATCTTTTTAAATAATTGAAATGGTGTCAAACCGATTTATTTATATGCAAATGTGTTAAATGTGGGAGAAAAACATTTGTCAATCGAGCATAAATTGTGCCCCAATTTTTCAAGCGAACTGTTCCCGTTTCAAATAGGTAAACCCCACGCTATCTAAGATTTAGATGAAACAATACTGTATGAGAAGTGTGGCAGCTAACGACCAAATACATCGGGACATTTTTCCCAAACTGGTTCGAACCAGTGGTGGAGGAATAATTAGGAGCAATGCAGTGGGAGCCATCAAGTGAGAGAACAGGTTAATAGAGCGAAGAAAGACGAAATGGGAAGGGCCAGTGCAAACCTATGATATGGCTGAGTGTTGCAAGCGAGGTCACAGGATCCTAGTTGATCCAGCAGACTGCCTGGGAATGATAAATGACAGAAAAGAAGTAAGGGAATGGTGGAGGGAATACTGACGAGCGATCAGTTCGAGATCAACAAAGCTCAAGACAGAGGAAGAGAGGGGGAAGGGGGTGTAGCCATCAGGCAACGGGCAACAACAAAAAAAGTGAAAGAAAATCCTAGAATAACCTAAGCATGATGTTTTTTTAAATTGTGAAATCAACAGTAAAAAAAGAAAAATGGACATCAATATATCGACAAAACTTACCTAGATAATCATCCATGAGAGTGCCAATAGCGAACTAGAAGGAAGAATACAAAAAGAGGTGTAAGCTTTTTGCTAGAAGAAAATTCCATCAATAACGCGCACTTTAATTTATATGGTTGATTAAGATTGATATGCGAAGAATCACTAAAGATGGAAAAAGAAAAAAATACTTTAAGGCCACGAAGGTGTATAAAATGAAAATAATAACGTCGAATCAATGCAAATATCAAACCAACCATATCTTAAATATTAGAACTTAAATCTAAGGCTATTTGTATATATTGAAAATTAGAAAGTAAATCTCATTTCTGCAATTGTGAAGATTATAAAATACTAGGATAATAACTATACAAAATTATGAACATGAACTGAAACGGCACATCAGTCAATAAAACAAACAACTTTTTAAATAAACATTTAGAATATAAAAATAATTACCTAATGAGCTGCTATGTGCGGTATTTCAGCTTTATGGACTACACTAGACTTTAGTTATAACACCTATAGGCCTACCGCTATTTAATCATTATAATAATAATAGAATAATACAAAAATACAATAAAAATTACAGTACAAAAAGGAAAGCAATTTAGTTAAACAGTCGACGTATTAAATACTCATAAAAAATTAAAAACACATAAATTAATCATAGTTCATTAAATTTACAAAATATAATTTGAAAATGGACTATATCTAAGGCTAAAGCGAAAGCACTATGTAGTCCTGTCGAGTGATGCAATTAGCCACTACATAGTTAATGAGATAGCTTACGTGTATTATAATGTCATGAATAGCAATCTAAGTAAATAAATATATATTTACGCCAGTGTATTCCTTTTATTTGTAGTTATAGGTGAAAAACTATGCGGCAGAAAAATACAGGTATACATATAAAGAAAAATCTATTTCCCATTAATATATTATACACTACATGTTAGTTTATATCCTAGCTGTATCGCGCAAAACATTTGAAGGGCTCAGAAATAAGCATGCAACTAAAGACATACGAGAGATGAGGATTAACAATACAAATGAAATAATTCTTTTAGAATAGATAAAAAGAAAGCGAAAACCTAGAAAGAAACACTTCCCCATCTTAATTCAAAATGACAATTTCTCCGATAGGAAATAAGTGTCCTTGAAGGAAAATTTTACAAGATAGAACCGATTTTGTTACCATTATAAAATATATTTTTCAAAAACATCAAACAAAAGATGAAAACATTTTGAAAATGTAGTAGACCTTTACACATTATATAAGATAATAGATATATTCCCTATCTTAATTGAAAATTATTATTAATAAAACAGTTGCGTAATACAAAAATATATAAATAAGTGTACTCGTTAGTTTTAGTTTTCTTGATTAAATTATAAATTTTAATTATTGAATTTCTTTTTATTTTCGAAAATTCACTTTAAATGTAAAAACAGATTTTTTAATTCATGCTTTTAATAAATATTATCCAAAATCACAGTCTATATATATATATACATAAATTGAGTTCATTTTCAAGTTAATATCTTATTGTGTACACGCATTAAAATTAACGTTTCTAAAAGGTAGCTGAAAAGCTATCAACGATATTTCCCCCAAAAAAACCTATAATTCAAGAGTTCTTTTTCTTGTGAA
The DNA here is from genome assembly GCA_034780555.1 of Coelogynopora nodosa. Taxonomy (NCBI): domain Eukaryota; kingdom Metazoa; phylum Platyhelminthes; order Proseriata; family Coelogynoporidae; genus Coelogynopora; species Coelogynopora nodosa. The sequence goes on from JAUZND010039601.1 coordinate 7,015, forward strand.
TTTGAACAATGGACTACTATCCACAAGAAACCATTAACTGACAAGTGAAATCGATTCAGGAAGTAATCTAGATGGAACCCTAGTAGCAAACAGATCTCCTCCCAGACTATAGGCCAGTTTAGCTTCCATTTCAAATAATTAAAAAAAACACTTCCGAACCAGAACAGCTGAACGAAGACAACTCAACTCTCGATAGCTAGCTTGTTCTTGGGGGAAATAATCATCATTTCCAGCCAAGCGAATCCTATCTAACGGGAAAACCTATTTGGCATTTTGACAATTATTAAGCAAAGGGATTCGGTTTCAAGAGAGATAAGACTGCTGCCCCGATTTTCGCCCTGGTTCGTACTCATTTTGTTCAGCTGTTAGTTGGCTGCTAACTACAAACTGCCAATAAATGTGTGGTAGTCACTGATGGCAAAACAACGGTTATTAATAGGCAATCATTTACCCAATCTTTCAACTTAATCACGATCAGAAAATTTAATATGAAACTAAATACAAAAATATTCTATGTCGGATGCAACCAACGTATTAATCTAGTGGTCAGTATTGATTGAATTTAAACATTGATTTCATCTAAATCTATTGTATGTTATAAAATTGATGTGATTTATAAATTAATCTATGCTATATAATATTTGACTGTGTAATCAAGACAACGATAGGATCAGTTATTCATAATATTTTTAATAATATACTTTTTCACATTTAAGAGAAGAAAAACATTAGGTTAATACATATAAATAGCATATCACTTTGCCAATAGCTTTTCCTAAAACAATTATTACCTAAACTTAAAATTCATATTAAAAACAAATTATTCTTACAATATCATTTGCTTCAACTCGTAGGCCAATAATTCGGACTCGAATTTCGTCATCTTCTTGGATAACTTGATCCTGAAAATGTTTAATTCCAATGAATAGGCATCAAATAAACGACCAAATACATAGAGTAACGATATCATCACTTGCTTATGTAATTTTTAAAAGAGACAGGACATTATAATTCCATAAAGGATCAAATTAAATTATTTGTTGAAACTATTCATAAAATTATATATTTGAATTATAAACCATAATAAAATATAATCAAGTGATGGCCATGATTTAATATATAAATGTTTCCTTGTTCGTGTGCAACTTGAAAGCTGCTAAACAATCACATCATATGTTACATCTTCATAATATTGCTTTATAAATATTCACATCTTTATTATACAAATCCGTAGCTTTGTAAGATGGTGTCAAAAAATATTTATATGATTATTAATAACTAAAAAGTACCATTATTTTATGCGATACGAATCTGATTTAGCAATTGTTTTTAAATAAAAAATAATCATTTTATTATGCTTCACAATAATAATTAGAACCTTTCAATATCAGACGATGACTTATAATATTTAAATTTATATCGTACATAACCAAAAGCCTAAACTGCATAAAAATAAAATATTAAATTACACGTTTAAAATGTAATTTTCAAAATATATTAAACAAAATCAATTTTAAATTTCAATCTCTGTTTTGCTCAAGTTGAAGATGATTATAGACTTTAAGTTTACATGTTTATTAATGAAAATCATTATTATTTTAACTAAGAATTAGCGAATGAGGGGGAAGTGTAGGGTTAGGGGGGTTCAAATTAACCCACCTAGTACCTGTGTTTGATGGTTTACTATTCGAAATCTACAAAGGATTAATTAATGCACTTCAATTTCAAATGGTTTCATAGAATACACTGTAGAAATTTGTGACGTGATACATGACTCAAAACGAGTTAAAACTAGCTTTTTTTAGACATATTAAAAGGTTGTCTATATCAAAATTATTTGACCTTATAGATTGAAAGTTTAACTTACAAACTTGCGAAAATTGTTTTTTTCACATATTATTTTTATATTAAATGCATTGTAATAAGCAAGTCATTCTTCACAAAATAGACAGCTAACGACGCGACAAACAAGATTTAAAAAAATTTGTAATCGCTTCAAAAAATTACATCACATAGTATTAAATTAATATAACATAATTTAACTGCATATATCAAATGCGGTGTGTCCATTTGACCTTCCCTCACTTCGACTAAATAGGATTTTTTAAATGCTTGATGCTGCTACTAGCTTTGAGGGTTAACAGACTATATTTCAATGAACAAAATTGGATTTAAATAAAATTAAATATTTGTATATATGTTTTTTGCAAGGTGACAACTATTATTAAATGAAATGATGATAAATCTATTGATATTTTTTTTTATTAATTACAATAAATATTTTATTTTAAAAATAATACACGAATAGTTTAAAATAATTTTTTGTATATTAAGCAAATTTAATAATAGTTTATTAACATAAAAAAATACATAAAACAACCAGTCATTTTATTTTTTTAAATAATATTAACTAAAATCCAAATTAATGTTTTGTGTCATCAATCTAGAAAATCACCTGAAAAAATCTGTTAAAACACCGAGTCGAACTGTTTACGGCTGAGACTCATCTAGACGGAATTCATAGACTAAACTAGGTATCCGTTCAAAAGAAGCTAATCGGTTTATTTGTTTTAGTTACCATCATTACGCATAGAAGGCAACTTCTATTCGGTCCACCTAAATTCACGTCGAATAGATACACCTTCATCACTCTCCGCTTGTGTACTGCATTACATAGCGGCCGGGTGTACAGTATGTATACAGGATCATTTGGTGACAGATGGCAGGTCGAGAGTAGGGAGGAGGAGACCTAGGCCTACACTAAGGTGTACCAACAACATGTTCCATCGTGATGATTGGCCTGTTTGTCGATCACCCCAGGATGTAGTACTAACTCGGCAATCTCTAGCGATAACAGATGTTGGAAAGCTGTCCTCAAACATGTCCACATTGATACCGAGCACAATTCATATTATATATAGAAGGGGGTCGTTATCCCAAAACACCTCATTTTTAATTACACATAAATTATTTTACAAAAAATCATGTTTTGTAAGTGACATCATTATATATTGTCCGTCGAAAATTGCCGAAGATCCTACTTCATTTTTATTTAAAATTCAGGTTACAAAAAGGTAGTGTGAAAACAAACAATAACAAATTGATTTTCCTGCTTGGACCTGTACAGCTAGGCTGTTGTTAATAGACAAAACAACTTACTTCGTCTTCTGTTTTGTAGCAAGCCAACGAGGCTTTCGAGTCAAACTTGATGTTGCCTGGTACAGACTGAAAGAAACGTTTAAAACGAGGCACAATATTTAACAATGAAATACTGCATATATCTTACATTCTACTTATGAGTAGGTTATCGAACACAATTTAAAAAATACAAATCGTGAAACAAATTCAATGGTCTTTTGTATACACAACAGTTTATTTGATTGATAATAATGAATTATAAAAAGAACATTATACAATTACAAGCCATGTTTAAAGGTATTGGATAACTCTGCATAAAACATAGGTTTATTTTCCTAACTCTCAAATATGCAATAAAAAAATTAAAAAGAGGCTTCAAGGCTTCAATCAAAAGTATGAAGATTTGAAAAGGTTAATTTCTAAATTCAAAAAACTCATTCAAATATAGTGATATCTAAAGTTAAAATTAATAATGATGTTTATATATATACTAGACAACTTAATGGTTGGTTGATTTCAATGTTGTTAAGTTAACTAAAATACATAATTCAGGCTATACTTTTAGTTATCATTGTTTCGTAATCAAATTTATACATTTATAATACAAATAAAAAATAGAAAGCATAACAATTTGTTTTAATGTTGATTAATTTTTCTTTTAAATCTCATATTAGGTATATTAAAGTTTAAATTAAGTACAATTTCACATGAAATAATCTCTTACTTAAAAACAAACATCAAGATGTGAATTGAAAACACTTTTCTACGGACCACAGACGAGTGGAACCCATCATCTGTTTTACAACTTTTGAAAAACTTGCAAGAACACAACTATTGTGGAAAGAAAATTCTACATTGGCGACGGTGAATGACATTGGTAAAAGGAATATTTAAAAATATTATTGACATTTCACAGTAAATGAATAACCGAATTGGCAAAACATTGTATACTATTTAAATTAAATGTAACCTAAATTATGATTAAATATATTTTTAAATAAATATAGATGTTTTACGTGACATGTTAAAGAGAACGGTATACATTTTTTATTAAATTATGTAATATAATATTATTATTATAAAATATACTCTTGTCAACTAATAAACTTCTATACTGGATAATACGCTATCTTATTTCCCGAGGAAGGACATAACTTTTTACATCGAAATATAAATTTAGAAAAGCCACACCGACACTCACCAGTCTGGATATGAAGATTGTGAGTGGTCCCGCCTCTACAAAGATGCCGACCTTGTTCACCTGAGTAACCTTGGCATCAAGAACCTCCCCCTTGAAGGGTCGGAAGACGATCGCACGATAGGAGACCGGGTAGAGGACGAATCCGCGTCCAGGGTGGATAATACCGGCACCGATGCTTTCTATTGAGGTCACCCCGACAACAAACCCGTATCTATGGTGAATGAAAACAACAAAAAGATTGCTTTCATTGTAAAATTTATATAATAAACTGAAAGTGTGAATATATGCGATGTCTTCCAATACAATCAATTATTTCAGAAAATGTCAATAAAGACGACATTTTCCCCTAAACAATAACAAATATTACAATTTTGTCAGAAAACATACACATCAATATATTTTATACACAAAATATATATAAACTAAAACGCTAAAATGATCATTTTAAAACATGTATATCTTAATTACTTCAATGGACATACTTTCCAGTGCAGGTGCCTTCAACCTCTGAGAACAGCTTTGTTTTAACAGTATCGAGAAGCTGTGGTCCAAAATAGCGAGGGTGAAGCAAAATTTCATGCTCCAGTTTTAGCTATGATAAAAAATGAAAGAGAGATTTTAGTTTCATAATGAATAGTTTATAGTTAACTTTAAATTTAAAATAGTTTTTCGTTTGATTTATATTTTATTATTTTGATTTCTGATTTATCACTTTTCATTCTATTTGGTGAGCTTTTACCTGATGGCTCCAAACAATTCTGTCTATAAACAATAATAACTGTCATAAAAATTATCATTATATATATATATATTAAAAATTTAATTGGCTAGATATTGGTACTATATATTTTTTAAATAATGTATTAGAAGGAATACAATATTTTAGTATACATCATATCTTCTGTCAAATAATAGTTAAACTGTTTATGTTGTGTAATATATTATTAAAATTAGCCCGAATAATATACAAACTAGCATACATAATTTAATAAATTATCTATAACTAAGTCAAATAAGAATGAAGAAACTAAATACAGGAAAATATATACTTTAATTAATTGTGGACATTTTATCAGTCTTATTATATAAAATACATTTATTTATTGTAATATGAATATAACAGAACGTCAAATATTCATTAAAGTATATATTTCAGATATATTAATCAGTTTTATTTATATCATAATTTATTTACAATCACACTCAAACAGACCACACTTACATTAAATTCATTAAAATGTTTAAATGAAGTAAATCTTTATTACATTATAATTTAATCAGTAGTTTTCAGAAAAATCATCTTATCTAATATTCCATTTATTCTAATAAATATGTTTTTTAAAATAAATAACAATATTTAATATGTAATGTAACTAATAATTTTGTAATATAGTGTATCTTCATTATTAAGAAAAATTAATCAACCAATTTATCTCAAATTATTTCATAATATATATGACAATGAGTAAGTAGACAGACACAGCATTACCGGTTTTGCGCTATTCAGCTCTCATCAGTTACCCTAGTCTACCTACTGACGACCAGATTACAAGTAATATATATTATAAACAAATTATTAAAAAATATATTTGAGTATTAGCAATATTTTCCAAGTTATATTAAATTATTTTCATTGAAATGGTTGATAAATAATATTTTGAATTATCTTTTTTGTTATTTGTTAATTTTTTATTTAATTATTATTAGTAAAATGAAAATATATATAATTGTTATCATCTAATGCATCCTCAATAATATAGAATGTAAAAACGTGTTGTTGTTGAAAATGTATTACATATTTTTTTAAATAGCAATATAGTGGATTCATGTTTATTTTTTAAAGTAACTTACACTTCAAAAAATAATAGAAACATGCATCAATAGAAGCCTCAATAAATATGTTTGCAGGTCCTACCATCTCAATGTTTTTGGAGGACTTACCATTAAAAGTATAATTTGAGGGATCAGTAATGAAACTACCACATGAAAATTCCATAGATATTATAATCAGATATTGCTCTTATGTGTCAATCACTGAAACTGTTATTGAAATTATGTATTAAAGATGTCATTTGTTTTACAAAGAAATGTATAATGCTGGTGGAAAATTAACAGCTGGTTGTTAAGAGAAATGGCTGTATCTCTGTAAAAATATTATGTATTATAAAAAATGCAATGAAATGCTAGGAAGGAAAATGTATCATAATATTAAACAACAGTTCATAAATAAATCAACAGTTCATGAGAAACATTTATATAAAACGATACAGTTTTCAATAAAAATATATTTTACATTGTGAAATTGTCTAAATTACTTGTCATTCACAAACCGTTTAAATTATGGAATATATAATATGTTTCTTGATCTCAATTTGGACCCTTCGGAGATTAATATACCATTTATAAGTATTTATTTTCATAAAGAACACTAAAATGGAATTTCCTAGTGAATTATGATAACTGAATACATGTGACTTAGGGGATTGTAACATGAATATATATACAATTAGAAAATTTTGAGTACAAGAGCCAATATAATATAAAGTTTAATTTGTATGTGTTAATTAAATAGTTTTAAAAAATGTATAAGGATGTAATATTTTTATGTCGATTAACCTTTTCATACTTGGAGGAGGGGTATGCCAATTGTTTTCAAAAAAATTAAGTTTTTGTGAACTATAATGTATGATCCTGATTTTTTTTACTTAGTGGTTAAAATACTTTCCTCTAACTAAAAAATATAACAAATATAATTTTGAATATTTTTACATCATACCAGAAAAATAGTGTTATGTCTATTTTATACCTCCTGGGTTCTCATACTTGTCGGTGATATTAGGAGCTTTAACTTCCAACATTAAGTTTATTGTAAATTACATCCATTTAATTTGAAAAATAAAATTATTTATTAAAATAACAAACATCAAAAATAATACTCAAGTAGCATTTATACCACTCATAGCTTATTTATATAAGTAGTAGAATTATAAAAATTCATCAACAAATATAGGTCTTGTGATCTGGAATCATATGCAAAAAGAATCAAGTTAATTGGTTCAAAATTCAAATTATGACATAATCAGGTCATAAAAATGGAACCAATTGATTAAAAAAAAATTTAATAAAAATTGCTCCCCAAGTCTTTAGGAGGTATCTGTATACCAAATTTCAGCTTAATTACAATAAATAAATTACCCCCTCCACATAGCGAACCATAAAAGTATGTCCATGTACAAAGGATTAATAATACCAATTAGTTAATGTGTAACATTTTATTTAACTTAATTTAAAAATATGCATAATGCCATGTTCAATGATTCATACTACAAGTTCAGATAAAGATGGCCTAAATTTTATTAAAAAATAGGTTATTACAAAGAATATTTTTATTTATGAAAATGTCCATTGGTGATGCATGACTACTAAATCTAAACAATTGATATCTACTATAATCTGCATAATGATATATATACCTATTAATGCATAATAATATTTTATTTATAATATTGTTTAATATATATATATATGGTTAATTAATATAGTTAGTAATAGTTTTCTTCAATCCCCTGTGACATAAGAAATTGGTACATAGTTTGTATTATACATTATACCTATATGTGTTACCAATGATGGAGTTTTCTTGATACTTAGGAAGAATATCACAATTATATATATTAAACAGGACATATTATTTTATTTGGCTGTATCCTACAAGTAATGTGTAAAAACTAGGAACCTTGGCTAAACTAAGAGCTTCTTTTATGGTCAGAAAGTATCACATGACAATATAATTGAGTTAATAATGTTAAAAATCTTTTATTTATCTTAAACCACAAATAAAAAACAATTAAACATTTAATAATTACATGTGTTACTTTATTTTTGTTCATAAAAAATTAACAGTGGTTGAAATAAAGCTTGTCTACTTGCCCATGTCCAGGTAAATTTCATGATAGGCAAGTAAAAAATTGCAAACACTAGTCCAACAGACAAGTAAAAATATAAATGCATACACCCTTCTTTTAATCGATTTCAGAAGAGGAGATGACAAATTATTGTGTACCTCTATACTCCTAGACGTAGAACTAATTATATAATATACTATGTATACATACATTTTATTAAGCATAATATATTTGTTAATAGGTACATGCATAGAGATCGAATAAATATACCTCTCTTTCGTCTCTAATTGAGTACCTAGACATATTATATCTAGCTAATATACCTAACTGGCAACATTTTACAAAAATATCATAGATCTAAACTATATACAGTATTTATATATATTTGATGGTTTAATGTTTGACTTGACAATATTGTTTACAAACAGCTAGCATAGTTATCGGACTCATGATTTGTATGATAATATAATATGTCATATAGATATAATAAATCTATATGGCTGTGTGTGCTGTGTACTAATTTTTAATAATGGGAATTACATCATATTTTAACACTTTAATAATTATAATCTGACTCATATTTTTATCATGTGACATCATACATAAAATTGTATAAGTAATATATAATTATTTTATTCATTTGCACACATATGTTGCACACATTATAACGTATCGAAATTATGTCCAGTTCTAAATTAGCCTTTGAAAAAATGTTGAATGTTTCCCCATCAACTTCATCCCCAAAGACAACTAAAAAAGAAAAGATGCAAAATATGATCAGAATTCAAGACAAAGATTGTTTAGACCTGAGTGGGGAAAATGCTATCCATGGTAACAGGTGAGAGATGAAAAATTGTTTTGCTTGTACTGTGAATCTTATAAATGATGCAACAGTTTCACCACTGGGAGTACAACTTTTAGAAAGGACACTCTTAAAGCCCATGCAAGTTCTAAAGACCATATTTATGTGAATGAAGTCACATTAAATGAGAAAAAACAGCAAGAGACTCCGGCAGGTAAAGCAATTATGTCTCTAAATCAGGCAAATAAAGACAATTTATTTTGACACTATTATTATATTACTATATTACACATTTTTCCATATATATGTGTTAGGAGTATAAAATATAGTATGCTTCTATCTATGTTTTTTTGCTTTGAAAATCATGGACAAGTAAAATTTAGATGGACAAGTAAAAATTTCACGTGGGCAAGTAAAAAATTAGGGTCAGACAAGATGGACCAAAATCCTTATTTCAACCACTGATTAAGATTACTTTGTCAAATGAATCTGATAACAAAAACATACTTGTAAAAATAATGCACTTTGTTAAATCAACTGAAATGTATTAATATTGTCCAAAGTTTTTAATTTGTGTAATAACTAATTTTATTAAACATCAGACTATTTTTCAAAAACAACATGTTTGATCTATAGACAACCACACTTTACTATACATTACCATTATTACCATAAACATTACTGACATTTTAATGTCCATAATATACAAAACTCTTATTATAACTATTAAAAAATCATAAATAAAATCAACTTAAGTGAGTCAGACAACTTTTGCTTGGAACACCAATAAAAATGTGTTATTGTTAACTATATTACATAAACATTATAATTAAGTATAATATTAACATTTAATAACATCAGAAATCAACACTTTTTAACTGTTTGTATCAGGAAAATTATTATCAACCATATTATTTTTTCATGAACTGTTATATCATAAAATATTTAAGACAAGGAGCAACATTTGATCATACAGTGAAATAACAATTCATGAAAAAACAGATAACTTATTTTAAAATATGACAATTTATAGTAACTTTTATTAAATCAAGTTTGAGATAAATATATCACATATTCAGTGTTGCACTGGCATTAATGGAAAAAAAGCAGCTAACTAAAAAAAAATTTTAAAAATTACATGTATAAATTACATTTTCAAGTTAACATTAAACATAGTAGGAATTACATACCTAAACAATAGAACACTTATAGTGAAAACAAGAGAAGTGTACCACAATATTTTGATAAATTTTTGCTCTGGATATAGAGGGCATAACACCTCAACCTCATTTATACACTACAATATTGTATAATAATGAAAGCCATAAATAAATTATTCTAAAAGCAACAAAAAGATAGCACTGGTAAGTAAATAAATAGCATATTGCACAGGTAAATGAGAAAAACAGTGCAGCAGCACTGCCAGTGGCAACACTATATATTATACCTGTAATGGTCAATCTATGTATTAGGAATACTAAAATATAATGGTTGTTATATATAATTAGGGATTTCAGTTTTTCATAACAAAATTATATGCCTTTTTAAAAATCTAAGATTGATAATATAATATACTGATAATATAAAGAGTAAAAATATTGATATTAACAAAAATAGCATAAACTTATTACTGCATGCTTTTACTTAAAAGTCTAAAAATGTATTTAATTGCTTCTATGGTTAATAATAAAAAATATAAATTTAATAAAAAATATAAATTTAATAAAAAGTTCAAAATTAAATTACTTTTAAAATACTATTTTTTAATAGAGATAGTTAGATTGGTAATAAAATAGATACCTTTTATATATATTTATATATTAAATATAAATTATTTTTTTCAAATATATATAAATTTATAAGTAAAGAATTACTTTAAAGAAGGTATTTTTTATAAAATATTCATTTGATTATAAGATTATAGATTTTAAAAAAATATTAAAATATATTAATTTAAAAGTAGGGCCTATCTTCTTTATAAGTTTCACTTATATATTATGGAACTTTTTTTATAATATTAAAATGGGGTAGGTAGGATGTATTCAGTTATTATATAAAAATAAATTAAATAAAGATTTTTATAATATTGAAGTTATTCTTAAATATGCATAGCCATAGCTTGAGTAATTATATTCTTAATGATAAATAAAAAAAATTGTTAAATGTAAATTAATTGTCAAATTACTGAGAACAGATACTGAAAAAAGGCTTTATATATCATGATTAATTTATTATTATTTTTGTAATATTTATGGAATAAATTTAGTAGGCCTACATTATATTTTTATTTATAAAAAAAATTATTAATTTAAAAATTATAACTATAAGGAAACCAGAGAATATATCCATAAGAGAAAACATTCATAAAAAATGTTTATAATTTAAAAAAACATATATAAAAAGTTGTAAAAATAAAAAGTTATAATAAGTATTCATATTTGTTGAGTTATTTTGGATGACTTATAATTATAATATAAATACAACCCTGGAAAAAATTAACTGATACATTCTTTTTTAGGAATTTTTTTTATATATTATTTCTATAAAAAAAATATTTTTAAATCATCAACTTTTGAAGTTAATATTTAAGTAAAAGCAATAAAAGATCAATGCTTATTTTATCAATCAATAAGTGGTAGTTTCGAAAGAGATTGTTTTTGCATTTTCAAAGGGGGTGGGGTGTGAGAGACTAATAGGATGTAATTCCTCCATTATGATCAATCACCTCCTGACATTAATGTGGCATTGACTCAATGAGTTCTTGAAGAAAGTCTTGAGGTGTGTTAGCATACAGCTCAGATGCAACCTCAAACAGCTGGTCCATGCCATGGATAACAATGTTGGTCAAGTTTTTGATTTGATATACTACCAGATGTTCTCCATGGGGTTGAGGTCGGGGCTAGTGGTTGGCCATGGAAGCACTTCCACCCTGTTCTGCTTAAACCAATGCATTGTGAGAAGAGTCTTGTGAGGCATGGCATTATCCTGCTGATAAATGGAGTCAGCATGGTCCCAGAAAAAATTGAGAAAGGTGCTCTTCTATTATGGCAATGTATAACCTGGCTGTCAAGTTCTCCCTGCAGCAGTGTAACTGGAGGATGCCTGCATAAAAAAACGCACTCCATACCATTACTTTACTGCCACCACCCTGCACCCTGGATACGACCAGTACCACATGGACTTCTGTAATAATGCCATTGTGTAGTTTGGATGACATGTGTAAGGGCATCTCATCAGAGAAGAGAACCTGAGACCACTGTGCTACCATCCAGTTCACATGTTCTTGAGCCCACTGGAAATGCCTTGCCTTGTGCAGTCAAAATTGGCTTCCATTTTTTGCCACATAAGAATAGCGACCAGCCTAGAATAACCTAGCCCTTACAGTTCTTGGAGTAACTTGAAATCCACTGGTCTCACTCCAATCCTGTGCAAGAGCCGTACTGCTGGCCTGGGGATTGCCAGGAAGAGATTCTCAACAGTGCCCAATCTTCATGCAATGTCGACTTCCTCCATCTTCCTTGACCTCTCTGGTTCGCAACTGAGCCAGTCACACTGTGCTTGCTCACACAATCACTGATGGTGTTTGGTCTAATGCCAAACTGAGCTGCCAGTTGCCTACAGCTATGGCCAGATTCCTTTAAGGGGACAATCCTCAAACACTTTATCATAAGACAAAACCATCTTCACTCCTTGAAATCAACAATACAAGACTAGATGTTATTTCATGATTGTCACATTACTTTTATACCCATTTCAAAACTATATTGGAAATTAGACACTGCTCAATTATCTCTATTTGCCAGGTATAGGTACAGCTGGGTACTGTTGGGTGTGGATGAACTTCCGCATGGATATCCCATGTTAAATCAATGGATTGATTACGTCATCATCCTCCAATTCTTTCACATTACAGCTACTGATGGGGTAAATAGCACTGGCTCATTGCTTCTGGGCCTGTTCTGGCTTACACACACAGTCAACTGCAGTGCACACAGCTGCAGAAAAATGGAGGTATTGCATCATATTAATCTCTCACACCCCCATCCATTTTGAGACACAAAAACAGTCTCTCTCTTATTGAATGATAAACAAATATTGATCTTTTATTGCTTTTACTTAATTATTAAATTTAAAAGTTAGGGATTTAAAAAAAAATTAATAATAATAAAAAAATATCTGAAAAAAGGGTATATCAGTTAATTTTATTTGGGGTTGTAGAAGGCTTTTTGTAATTGTGTATTTTCAATATTCATCACTGCTTTACAACTTTGTAACAGTGATGTATGCTTTTGTGCCCTCTGATCCAAAATGTATATTTTTACAGTCTGTCTGAGTCTGAGAATGCACTGGGTGGACAAATGACGATAAGATGCTTCATACTCTGTGAAATCAATCAGGAAACTGCAATCTTGGTGAGACCTACAAAGAAATTGAAACATCCAGGAAATGCACTGAAGAGACTCAAAAAGATGACTGTTGGAACAAAATGATTATCAGAATACAAACTTTGGATACATCTATCAATGTAACCATATCAAAGCTGTGAACAGCAGGCAAAGGTTGCCACAGACAAGATACTTCAACTAGTTTAAATTAGTCACCTGAATATAACTATTGGTTAAACATGTACTACACATTCATAGACCATGTTGTACAGGAACTTAGTAGTCGATTTCCTAAGAAACAGCATGCTGGTCTGATTACCACCCAAAATCTCCCACTATCTCAATTAAGCAATTTACAATTTAACAAATTATACAGAATTGATTGTATTATACATAAAGACTACATGTGAAATATGTGAGTATATAACAATAATTTGTTGTGTACACTTGTGCACTGATGTTAACGGATTTAAAGAAAAATTTACTTCTTAATGTATTTAGGCTTTTTTTGTTATATAAAATAAAAAAGTGCACTTTTTTGTATAAAATGAACACAGGGCCCTTTTTTGTGTTTTGTATCTGGGATAAACAAGCTAGATACAGCCCTGAATAAGCATAACATTCTTTATAATTATGTTTTGAGTTTTAGTAAAACAAATTTAAGCAATATATATATAACCAACTTCAGAAATGATTATGATTCTCACATATACAGTCCCGGTCAAAAGTTTAGCAACCCCTCTCGAAAAAGTCAAAATATAGTATTGTCCATAATAATTATGTAATATTTAACAATTATATGACTGAAAACAAATACAAATAAGTATGTGATATATGTAGATAGGAATAA
>JAUZND010039612.1:0-21291 GCA_034780555.1 Coelogynopora nodosa
ACTTCGGATGTGTTCCCGATTTATTGGGAACGCATGGGAAGTGTTCCCGATTTATTGGGAACACATGGGAAGTGTTCACGATATATTGGGAACGCATGGGAAGTGTTCCCGATTTATTGGGAACGCATGGGAAGTGTTCCCGATTTATTGGGAACACATCGATGTGTTCCCAAAAGTGTTACTTGAGGCGTTTCCATGTGTTCCCAATTTTTTTTTATGTGTTCCCAATTAATTATTTTTTTACAGTGCACATGTGTTTGTCGAAAGAATGATTATTATTATTAAACTAATATTATTATATTGAAGGAAATATTCAGCACATTTTGTAATTAGTTAGAATTTTATATGCATTTTCAAAAATAAAAATTTTACCATGAATTTGTTTTATACATAATAAAACAAATATAAATAAGTTTTACATATGGGAAGCATAAATGGATGTTTTAAAAAAAGTTTTGTCGTAGATTCTATTTCATTTAGTTCAACTTATATATTTTATAACATTAGGATTATGTAATAGAAATACACAGTTTTGTATAAAATACAATATGCTTAGTAATCAGAGTAATATAGTGTAAGTATAATATATATACACAGTAATAATATTAACCTTATGTAAGATTTAGTTTTTTGTCTTTATCAAATCTGTTAGCACAGATAATTCGGAACTTTTATTTTTGGCTTCATTACCGAGAGTAGTTACTCTCGGAAATGAAGTGATTTAGTGATACATGGAATGCGGCTTTTTCGGCCTAATCATCAGCATCCTTAGCATGGGAAATTGAGAGACGCTGGTGTTTTTGGAGTCCATGCGAAAGATGCTTTCTTACTACTGTGGAAAATTCATAAAAGTATAAATCGGTAGATTTGCTTTAATTATTTTATTTCATTTATGAAAATAAAATAATCTAGTTTCTGGTTAGAGAGATGGTCGTGTGATACTGGACCATAAAAAGAAGATTACGTTTTGATACAAATTATATCCAGATCGCAATACATTATTCAACATCGTGTGTGCTGACTAAGGAAAAAACTACAAAAGTTAACATTAAAACTGTCTAGAGAAGGAAAACACTCACTAGAATATTAGGCTTCTCTTCAACCTCTTCCACCGCCTGACGTAGATGTTTATGCTTTTTCTTCTTTTTTGGAAATTGTTCCGACTCATCTTTGTCATCGGAGACAACAGACCTCTGATTTTTAATATAATAAACAATACATACAATGTTTTCTATTTCATATAAGTATTTAATCAATAAATGATTAAGGTTACCTAAAAAATAACGGTATCCTCACGGAATGTCCGCTACAAACCGAAAGTAATCAATACATACAATAAAAGTTTATAGACCAAATAATATGTATATAATAATATATATTGTATATATATAGAAAATAATTACGAAATTAATGTTATAATCATTTACTTTATAACTGAGCAAGTTATTAATTTTCACTGGTGAAATTGTCAATAGTCATAGATACCATTTCTAAATGAGGCCACACTTCTGAAATGTTGTGTTTGTAATACATAAGTTTCATAATAAAAAGCTACAAATAAAGTTCAAAATTTAAAAAGCAATTAAATATTAAATTATGACAAAATTAAACAAGGCAGTTCACCCACAAAAGATCACCTATAACACAATGGCACGAATCCTTATACCGATCAGTATATATCAGCAGATCTAAAATTTGCTTTATTTTTATTTTTTGAGAACTATTATATTACAAGAACGGGAGCATTGTATTGCAGCTATAATTAAACGATTTAAGTTTCCAAAAGGTAGTTTAATTTGTATATGGAACTGGATGTAAAATTTATTTCGGTCGAAACAATGATTTCAGGATATATAGGTAAAGAATAAATTAAACATTTAAAATTAAATGTAGAAATATCCAAAATACAAACTAGCACAAAGAATTGAAAACAGGGGCTACCTATAACGCAAACATTTACAGTGGAAAATATTAATTATAAATTTGGCTCAAATCATTTAAAAGAAACAATAGAAAGAACTCTATGGAAGGTCACCAACCAGAGGTTATAAAGTATTGTAAGGTTTGTGAAGGGTTAACATCAATGCGAATATAAACACATATTATTATAAATCTTAGTTTAAATAAAACGATTGTAATACCAGTTAATAAAATTTTATTATTTTAGTGATTGGTTTAACATTTAACAATACCTAACCGGTATGAATGAAATGTTGTATCGTCTACGTCCTCCTCTTTTCGATCACCCCATACTTCCTTTTAGAAGAAACCCGGCCAGGTCTCACGATTGTATCAAGTAAAATCGTTGATGTAAGTATCTATTGACGACAATTCATTTACATAAAGAAAATGTATCACATGAAATTTAGGATATCTTTGAATTTATCTTTATTTATCGATTTATTATGACCGTGTGAAAGTTTCTATAGTTTTGAATCAATGTTAAACCATAAAACGCACAATATTTAATGTGGGGGATAAATGTATCCTACATAAATACTATAATAATTAATTTTATCTCATATAAATGAAGCTTTAATTATACGCCTGACAAAAAGGACTAACTAGATTTATAGATAATATATATATATTTAGTTTAACATCTATGATTTAATTTGAAAGGAAAATTTGGCTCACTTTATTTGGGCTAATAATAGACTTCTCCGAAATAAGAGCCTGCAGCTGCTTCTGTTGTTTTCGACAAAGTTTTCTTAATTCCTTTGTAGTCAACTCCTCAACTTCAGTTTTTGGTGGTTTCTAAATACAACAAATTAAAAGTAGAAAGTTATACAAATACAAAAAGATATACAAAATTACGTGTTACTGACTTAATACGATTTTTGTAATTCTATTTGGCCATAAGGGAAGTAGTGACAGGTTTAAGATCAAATAAATTTAACATAGTCTACTACAGGGTTGCCACATTAATGCAATCTCCGGTATCCCGGCCTTTATCACAATTTTAATCTGGACACATTTTGAGTAAATGTGTTATACTTAATAAAGTAGTGTATACCTAGTATACCCTTTTCATGTGAAATGTGAATAATAAAAGAAATAAAATAACATTTGAACTTATAAAATATGAAAACAAACCAATGAATTTTACATATGTGCGGATTAAAATTATAAAAAGAATGACACAGTATTGAAGCGATAATAGGTAGTAATAATATATACAAAATAAAATTGCGGTAAAATACTGGAAGACACTATTTTTTTATGTTCTTTTTTTGCTTTTGAAAATTTTCTGCGAATGTTCATAGCATGGGACTCCTTGAATAGTTGAGGTGAACCACTTTTACTAGCCTTATCAGTCAAGGAAAAGACTTTTTCACAAAGTTTATTACATCTTAGATCATATAGCCACCATCTTCCTTTGTTTTCGTATTTGAAACAACACTCCCTCGTCATTACTTAATTTTTCCAATTGATCAGCTTCGCGTATATTTTTTACACGTCATCCTTCATTGTACCTTTGACTGGACATTGCCACATTACTAAACATGTTTCGTGAAATGTGAAGATTGGAGACACCCTCAACAGCCACCAGGTGATTGTTGATCACTCGATGAGCCGTGAGCTTTTCTAGAAGTAGATTGACAACTGACATCATGTTATTGATGGAGAAGGAACGCTCCACACATGACTCAAAAGTAGCAACATCTGCACAACACATCACAGCTCCTTGTAATCGATGCCAGTTGGAAGTAGTTTGTGTTACCAGTTGGTGATACAGCTAATACAGGTCCTTATCTGCATCAGACAGTTCAGCTGCTTTTGTCATTTCTGTCAACATACATGGGTCGGAAAGGCCGGATACTGATTTAGACTGATGTCGCCCTCCTCCAGAGACATGTTATTGGTGATGAGAACGCTTTTGTAGTGTAATTGATGGTAGTAATCGATGGGTCCAAACAGATGATATTACTACGAACAACCATTTTATTAAAAATAATCTAAATTGATACATCTAAAACTAATCAGCAACAAAAGCAGAAGAAAAAGTTTCAATTTTTTTTATTTAAGCAAGCAGAGAAACCGAAATAAAGTGATACTGTCCCTTATCATGTGAATGCAGTATCTGAAATTGAGAAACATAACATGTGAAAACGCCGGGTTTATCCCGTACGATTGACATATGTGTTAAATCAAGGGTTTATCCCGGCTGAGACAGCCTTTTTCTAAATCATGGGTTTTTCCTGGAATCCTGGATTGGTGACAACCCGCTATTAGCTTTCACTTTTTAAACAACCACTGAAAGATATTTGTATCTTTGACATACATTTATTTTTATTATTTTAGTAATTATTACAGAACGATACATTTAAAACAAATTTGGAGTTATACACATGAAGTTAATCTAAATATATATATATATATAAGCATAACCAGATCTTGTAATAAAAAGATTAAGTGTCGTGATTTCTTTTGAATTTACCATGAGTTCAGTTAGTAATTATATAGGTTTATTATGTAAATATAATTTACAATATAATATAATCACTAACAACAAAGTGTCACTCACTAAAATAAAAAACTTTTCCTCAGTCTCATCCATCGCTTGATGCAAGTGTTTATACTTTTTCTTTATTTTTGGATATGGTTCCAAGTCATGTTTTTCGTCAGTAATGTAAGATCCTTGATTCTGAAATCACAACAGTAAAAATAACTTCAAAGAGATAAAAAAATATAAATACAATTGAAGTACCGCATCAATTTAAATAATTACTCAAATATAAACAAATAAGAAAAGTAGCATGGAAGGTGCATAACTATCCCTGAAGCATGTTCTATATAAGTAAAAAGCGGACTATAAAAACAATAAATTAGTAACTATAGCACATTCTGAATGTAGAAATGTTGAAACAATAAAATATGAACGTTAAATTTATACTTAACATTAAAATTATTGTCTTCAATATTGTTGTGTGTAGTAACAATGTTATTTAAAGATTTAATGTCAAAAGTAGACATTATATTGATACATTTGCAGTTTTCTTTCACACTATCAAATTTTTTAATCACTATCGAATTATCATGCTGCTTGGTGGATACTGACACTTATATCAAATATTCAACGAGTCAAATAATTATACTATATAACTTCGTCTCAGTATCACAGTACACACAAAGATAGGATACAGGGAGACAGATAATTGACTTTTATTTTAAATCAAGTTTAATAATAAGTGTAAACAATATTTTAAACTGCAAAATAAAAAGCGGAAAAGGTTCGTAACGAACCGTTACTTCTTCGGGATGAGAAAGCTTTCGCTTTTTTGTTTTTTTCCCCACATCAGGTTCATCAGCAAGAATCGCTTTATCTTCAGCAGGTGGATGCTCTCTCTTCTTTTTCCTTTTATCGTCACACGTTTTTGTCGAAATATTAATGTTATGCTGAAAATAAAAAGATTTTTTATCTTTTTGAAAGTCGATTAGCCATAAACCGCGAATATTTAAATGTACAACATTTCACTATAATAGTTGTTTTGGAAATGAACAATACAATATGTCCACTGAAAGGGGTAAGGCGAAAACATGAAGACTACTAATCAAATGATTAAAGAGGGTACAATGGTGCATAATGCAGTTGTAAGTTTATTGACGCTATACTTTAGCATTTCCCTAATACAGTACTTCACCAGCACTATGAAAAACTATGAACAACCTATCTGAAGTCAGCCGACAAGAGCTCCGCCCTATACCATCCACCCCCCCCCCCCCCCCTTGGCACATCACAGCAGCAATCTGGACGTGTACCACTCGACTTGGGGGAGGCTCTAACAAGAGCTCCCCACCCGATGCCATCCTCCAGGACACCATACTCATCCTTGCAGCTAGAGATGGGGAATTCGTTGTCACGATATAAACTGACGGTTCGGCCACAGGCGGTTTTGCAAAGGGGGGAAGCGCAGCTGTTGTTACAACAGGTCCCTCACACTCCCCAGTCCGCATTGCTGATAGGCGGGCGAAGGGGCGTTAGAAGACTTGTTTGTATGAGACGGAGCTGCAGGCTCTTGAACTGGCAGCCGGTTGGATTCTAGAGTTGCAGCCCCCGACCGGTTTGCATTTGCTCTGACAGTCAGTCAGCCCTGGTGGCTCTCGCTTCCTCCTCCTACCATCCTTCGCCAGACATCCAGGCGCTTCGGGAGGCCCTGGATGGCCTTTAATGTAGGGTAACTCTGCAATGGGTCGCCGGACCTCCCGGGGAACGAGATGGCGGGCGCTGAGGCCAAGGCGGCAGCACAGGCCTTCATTAAGAGGGCTGTTAGAGACCCCCCTTCCAACCCCTGCGTTGTGTTGGTCTATGGCGCAGGAAAAAAGTGCGAGAGGAAATTCCCGAGAAAGGACGAGGTGCTCCTAGCACAACTCTGGAGCTGCCACTGTCGTCGACTGGCGGCATACAGAGCAGTGGTCGAGTCCGGATTCAATTCAACCTGCAGTCGGTGCGGTATGGAACCAGGGTCCCTGGAGCACTGGTTTCAACGCTGTCCGGCCTCCATCCCTACAAGAAGTCGGATTTTTGGGGGCACACCTGGCTGACCAGATGTGACTCGCCGCCTTCAACAATAACAACAACAAGCGACAACAAATCAGCGCAGGCATCTTAGACAAGCCTAGTTGATATATCCGCTTCAAAGATGGGCCTATAAATAAGCGTCTCCAAAACTAAGGTTCTTCAGCCCACGGAAACTTCAGGAAATTGAAGCAGCAGATGACTTTGTCTACCTCTGTTAGAAAGTCCGATCTATGTACAAACGACGTCCTCCACCATCGCGCAAATCTCTCGTAGGATATGGGTTGACGCAGGAAAGCTCACCTCACTCTAATTAATTCTTCTGTCGACAACTACTCTTTATTCTGTCCTCAACTCCAAATTATTCAACGAATCAGTTGTACCGGTATTAACCTGTGCATCACTCTGTGAACTCGGTATTCTCGACCTCAGCTCGTGCATCAAAGAAAGACGACTCATAGTTATCATCATCGCTAAAGCCGGCCCATAATTCGGGGGGACCCTGGTGCTAGCTTATGCTCCAACAGAATTCAGACGACATGGCATCAGCCGCCTCCTAACTCTAAGACAGTGCTACTGCACCTATATAGTGCATTTACGCTTGCTTCTTGTTTTCTCTTTATTTTTTCTTCTATCTATTTCATCGTGCCCTAGTTAGTAAGCCTTTTCATTATTGTGCCGCTGTCTAACTTTACTAAGTAATATATATAATGCAAATTTAAATATTCATAGAGCGATATCGTGAAATAATATTTAATTATTTTGTAATATTTCGTTTGTTATCAATTGCAATTTGACTAACTTCGTTCATGAAATATATAGCTAAATGAACATAACTTAATAAGTATATAACTCCTATTTTCAGGTTAGTATATTTCAAATATAATATATTAACCTGGAAAAAAAATATTGAAATCAATAGATTATATTTGAATTTTCATTCAAAATCATACATCGTTATTTTTGAAGTAAATTAAATTAAATTAATAAAACCCTATTATATTCGAATAAAATAACGACAGATTTCTGTAACACAGTCAGTATTTTATTAAAAGTATAATAATAGATATATATACTTGGTACATATAATATATAGATATTTGGTCAAATTTTAATTCTATAGTTAAAATCAAGTCATAAATTACTAGTATTATTAATAATTTTATCAAAGTGTTTATATTAACTAATATTATTTTTTTAATCATTTAACTTCCTGTAATTAAAATATACACTGAAAGTAAACCCATATATGGCATAACCCATGTGCCTATTTCAAGCTAATTCAAAGAAACTTCAGAGCCTGCCATAATGTTAGAGTTCATAAATATTATTCTAATTTTGTTGTATGTTGTACAAAATGTCCTTTCATTACAAAAAATTGAACAGTTTTTTTAAAACTTATTGTTCGAGCACAATGTTAAAGTTGCTGATGCATATACCTCATTAGTTGATAATATTAATGAGGATGAAATAAATTCAAATAATGATGAGGTGGAAATTGAAATCCAAGGTGATGAAAGTGAGATTTCTGAGACTGACGAAAATAATGCAGATATCAATTTGAAATATATACTTGGTCAGTGTCTTTTAAAAACTACAAGTAAAGCATAAAGTTGCAGATATCGCATTAAATATAATTGTAGACAATACATCTGAAGTTGTCAAAGCTGTCCGTTCTCAAAATCTTGAAATAGAAGATAGCATTCAGTCTATAAATGTATTGACCACAAAAAGTAAAAGGATATTTTTTTTAATCAAAGTTAAATCCAATTGAACCAGAACCACTTATTCTTGCTCGCACATACATAATATGTAAAAAAGGGAACAAAACAGGTGTTATTTACTGATAGAGCATATATTATTTTCATAATTAAATCCTTGCAGGCTATTTTAAATATGCCAAAAGTTCAATTTTTAATTTTTTTACATAATTAAAAAAACATTGTTTTTAATATTGTTAGTCACTTCATTTAGTTATTAAATGACTCAATGACATTTCAAACAAAAATCTAAGTTAAAATTCTAATATAATGCAGCAAAATTATATGATCAATAAAAATAAACATCACTCACAATTTCTTCGACAGGTATTTGAATTTGAAGCTCATACTGTTGTTTTCTCCAGTTCTTGCGTTCCTTTTTAGACATTGAACTGAGGTCAACATTATTTTCCTCTGCGTCCTAAAACGTTGATCATAAAAGTAAAAGTTGTTATAAAAAGATAATAAGGCATCATAAGCATTGCACAATTTTTTTACAAGTTTTTCCTGATTCATTTAGCTCACACTAGTTCAAAATGATATATTATTTTACAAAGGTACTTATAGCAGTTAAGTAGTAAATAATAGTTATCAACAAAACAAAATCATACAAAAATCACGTACAACATCTTGAATCATTTCGTCCACACGTGTTTGGTTTTGTAGATCTTCATTCTGTTTTTTCAACTTCCTGCGTTCCTTTCTTGACATTGAACTGAGATCCTTAACATTTTCTTTGGCGCTCTGAAATAACGGAAAATCTGTTTTATACATAAATATATAATATAGTGTCATCGCGGCTTTTCTACAGACATATTAACGGTTTTTTCGGTTGTCTAATACTCAGTCCCGGATTGTTTTAAACATGATCGTTAAACACAAAAAATTTAATTAATAAAAATATTTCTATTTATTTACAATCATACTACAAAGATGTACATCATATTTTTAAAAAGTAATTAAAATTGAAAAAAGGCGATATAACCAAGTACCGACCAAATCAACTCAAATTCCAGGGTATTTTCAGACGTTTTATAGATATTTAAAAATGATATAATTAATTAAAATAGGTAATATAAAAATAATTAAAAATCCACTGACATTATATTAGAGGGTTTTTCGAGGATAGTTTTAAAATTGTGAGTTTCGAGGATTTTCGTTATTAAAAATTAAATTCGATGGTTTTCGAGGGTCTGTACGCACCCTGCAAGTAAATAATAAACGTAATAAAATACATACTTCTAAAAGTTTAGCTTTTGTTGACCAGACACTACTTAGATGTAAAATTTAATAAAACATAGAGATAAAATAAAAAAATGCTTACACCCATTCTTCAACGGAAACTTATTACTAATTTTGATCCCTAAAACAGAAACTATTAAAAAAGCTCATAATTAATCAAATCTTTAGTTAGCCGATTGTAGGTTTTTATTTCCAAATACTATTTGATCTATAGCTGGGTTGAATCATGATACCGTACTTACCGATTCAAGGATTCTCCCCGGTTGCGGACACCATGTACAATATATAATGTTTATCAATGAATATGATAATAAAATCACTCACAACGTCGGGGATCACTTCTTCTACAACAGGAGTTTGATTTTGAAGCTCAAGTTGATGTTTCCTCCACTTCTTACGTTTATTTCTAGACATTGAACGGAGATCTACAATATTTTCTTCGGCGTCCTAAAACGGGGAAACGTATTAATAAAACTTGTTATAAATATACAACCTTAAATATACAACTCCTCCTTTTAGAAATAAAAAACGGTGATATAAAAATTCATTTTTACGAAATAACTAAACTTCCGTGTTATGTCGACGATATTAGTAACAAAAGGGCATTATAATAATTACGTATATTTAGTAAATATAAGTTATAAACGGAGGATTATTTCAATTGAATACACTTGGACCAGAACAAGTTGATTAATATTAGAACATGAAATGGTTTACTGTGGTGGGCTTGGGTACTTGGATAGATGATTCTTTTGGTGGATTTCCTTGTTGACGTTGCTGTTTTCGCCACTTTTTAAGTTGATTTCTGGTCATCAAGCTTGTATTAGTTACAGTTTCTTCTTCGTTCTAAATGAAATAAAAAGAAAAGTTATACAAATTTAGTTTTTAATAATTGTGATTGTGAAAGCAAGACATCAAACAAACATAATTATATAACTCATATTTTGAAATTAAAAAACTAATTTGATACAAATGAAGCAGAATGATATGTATCACATGAGTGAATTTTGTATAAGTATGAATTATAAAAGTTAATTTTGTACAAGCTTGAATTATATTAAATGATGAAACATCACATCAGGTTAATATTCATAAAAATTAAAACAATTGAAAAAAACACTACATTTGTATAAGACACACATATCAAATTATTTTTACATTAAAAAATTTAATAAATTCCAACTTATAAATTCCAATCATTTCCAAGTATTCTAACAAATTACAAACTACTGTTATTTTTGTACTTAGGAATCTACCGTTATAAACTAACTAAGTAATAAACTTTGTACTTAGTTATGTTACAAAAATTTAATTCAAACAATTAATTTTTTTTCTTTTATGTAATTGCGTTAGATTAAATTATTAAAAATTTTATATTATTATATTATATAATGTTTTATAACAGATTTATATAAAGTATTTAGTATATACATTCGAGAGAATTTTTTTTATACTTTAAAATAGTAAGCATAAGATATAGATCATTCAGCGTTGGTCACATAACAAATGAACAGTAATGGAACCTCTTAAATTAAAAATTATTACACATAAACTAAAAAGCATACATATTGATATAAATTAACAAAACATGATTAACTAGTTACAATTTTCGCATCATAAAATATAAAACAAAAAACTACACAAAAAATTCACCAATTTCCATACAAATAAAAAGCAAACTAACATCATTTTTATCTGTGAAGCCTTTAACACCGACACTAAATGAACACTGAGCTAACATTCATTTTGAAATAACTGAAATCATGTTACCTTAATAATCGGGCTTTCTTGCAAAGCCTTTTTCGGCCATTGATTTTGGTTCTGTTTGTGTTCGTAGAGTGGAGTCACTTTTGGGACAGATTTCTAGTTTGTAGTGAAAATAGTTTTAAATTAATTATTGCAGATATCATAAAATATGATAAACATTTTTTAAAAGCGCATGAAACACAATAACTTGGTAAATACACGGACAATAAGAAAATTGAACTGAAAATCAAGTAGACGAAATACATACTTTTAAAGTTATCGTTTTATTCAAAACTTAAAAATAAAAAGCACATCATTCATATGTAATATCGATTCTAATAAGTTATATTTACTTTCTCAATGAATACATTTTTGCTTTAGAGCGAGGGTTGCTTGATTCCCTGCAGTAATAAAGGCTGTGCTTAGCGTAAAAGAAGCCAAAGATGGTATAATACACGATTTAATTATGCAGCAAAAAAACGATGTTAGTTGAAAATGACAAAAGTCACATTTATTATGAGGTAATATAACGATTGGCAAGTGCCAGCAGATAATTTAAAAAATACACACAACAGAAATATCAAGACCAATTCTTGGTTTTCATTCTGTAAATAGCTAAATTCATGTTTTCTCTCTTCAATTCACCAAATTCCGGGTTGTTCCAGGTGTTCCCAGTGGCTTAAGTATTTTCCAGCTTTTTACCGGTGGCGGACACACTGTATATGTATATTCGTTTGTATCGTATTTTTATCTCTTGCTAATTTTTTAATTTATCTGGAAAAACTTACAAAAATAATTTAATGCGAAAAACTAAAACAATAATAATCTATAACAGGAACATTGGTGATCAACAGTAGTGTGTTTCAAGCACCTCTCAAAAAGTGCAATTAAAGAATACTATATTTTACAATAAACAATTTAAACATACTTTTGCAATACAACAAAATTCATGTCAAACAAATGAATAGGCAGATAAATAATGAAATCACTAGTTCACCAATTACCGGAGTTTGATTGGACGCAAATACAGAGTCGAGAAAGTCTGGTTCTCGAATAACTTGGGGCATCTTGGCAACTTTCCTATCATC
This sequence comes from Coelogynopora nodosa, assembly GCA_034780555.1. NCBI lineage: Eukaryota > Metazoa > Platyhelminthes > Proseriata > Coelogynoporidae > Coelogynopora > Coelogynopora nodosa. The sequence continues at coordinate 12,357 of JAUZND010039612.1, forward strand.
ACCTGCGACTTTGTTGGGTAGCTGCAATTGAAGAATTGATACATTTCACTAACAAAGTAAAGTGAATCGTTAAATAATTCCGTAATATGTACGAGTATATATTGCCGGTTTATTAGTGAAATCAAAATCGCGTGTTACTGAAACGACAGCAACTTTTTGGATTCTGTTTTTGTTGCGGTTTAGTATCATGCGCTTGGGTGACAATGGCCGATTTCAAGGTATACTTGTAGGTATAGACTAAGTGTTAGTGTTTACTTCGATTACCCAAACATGGAATTTACTTAAGTAATAACACTTTAGTTTGTACCCATGTTTACTCAGGGTTGATCCATTTCGTCCTCGAAAATGAGCTTTTACAGCAAGCGATGCGGTCGTGTTATGTGAATAATAGAGCCATCATCGTAAAGTATAACTTTTGATAACTGTCCATTTGAAAAAATTAGATCTGAATGTAGAGCTCTGGTCATGTTTTAATCAACGTATGGCATAGAAATATGATAACATAATTTAATAGCATAATTTCGCTTGTAACATGACAATGTAAAACCTCTTGGAGTAACACAATTTTTCTAATTCTATCGTGTGATAATAGTTTCACCTGAGATAAAATTAGTATTCTTTAAAAAAATATATGTAATGCACTTGTTATTCATACTGATGTTAGTTCACCCAAATGGTCATATTCGCTAGTTATTTTTATTTTTAATGTGAATTTATTGTATATATTTTGATTAATATTAAATTATTGTAAAATAATATCCCTAGTAAAACATCTAAACTTATAGAAAACAATTTAGAGTTTACGTTCGAGAAGTAAGTACAAATTAATATTTATTCCGATTAAACAATATAATTTATTTAACTTTTTATAAAATGTAATAACATTTACTTCTAGACTGTAAATTCCAAGTATACTCTTGAATGTTAACAGATTTCAAGTGATGTATTCAAAAGAGTGTATTCGGGTGGAGTAAATTCTTGGTTACACTAACATTTACACGTACATATGACTTGAAATAGCCCAATGCGAATTATGGTTTTTGAAATTGTTTAAAATGGAATGGCTGTTACTCCACCCACCTGCTAGTGTGACATAATTTGAATGACATTTAAACGATAACAAACAGAATATTTAAGAAAATGTTAATGTAATATACTGTTAATTCTAACATTAATTAACCAGAAATAAATTCATTTTAAAATACATGGTAGCATAATGCAATACAAATATCGAAAATTAATTACATACAATAATTCTTTATTATTCTTACCACCAAAATGGACTCTGCCGTTTTAGAATCTTCCACTCTATAATAGAAACAAAGTAAATTACTGTTAAATTGTAAAAGTTACTTGTTTTCTCTTATAGTGGAGTCTATGTGTCTCAAGTCCTGCACCAAATTTTTATCTATTGTTTTGTTTGATTATTTTAGAATGGCCCATCCCGGATTTTCCTCAATGTATCTTGGTTTTGACGTATAATACTTCCACAGATAGAAAACTTTCTGATCTTTTCATGTTGCTTGTCTACTTTAGTGAATAAAAGCAAAGTTGTATTTCACTTTTATGTTATTTTAATAGTGTTCGTAATTTCATTCATAGTTATTAAGCATTTAACATATAATGTAGTTGAAAACTAATGCATTTTTCATTATAACACTGTATTATTTATATTATAACATTAGAATGCAATATAATGAATCTAGAGCATATAACTCAACATAATTCATCTAACCTAAAGTAAACGCTGAAAAAACAATTTCCGAGCTTAAAGTGTCAAATACTAGTTAATCAAGGTTGAATGTAAACTTAAATAACTAGTTAACCAAAGTTAGTCCACTTGACCTATGAGAGTTTCCCTGACCAAATGCAAAAACTGACTCCTCGTGAAGATGTCCTACAAAACTTACAATAATCATAAATAATAAATATTAAACGACGATACATTTAATAACAGTCTCCCCTTGTGCCGCTCATAACGCGTCAATAACCAAAATATGAAAATAAAGATTACGCACCCGTTAACATCCCCCGGACAAGAATACAACTGGCTTTCAATATCAACGTGTGAAATTATAAGTATCGAAAATTTTCGAATTTTATGAGGAAAGTCAACGTCTGAAGGAAGCTGAAAGAAGCGAGATAAAACTGAAGGTTAAACAACTGGAATAGATACAAAACAAATTGAATAATACTGTCCAACATAAACTAGATTATTAGTTATAGGCCTATAAATATATTGTCAGTAAATTAGTAGAATAGCACATATAAAAATTATTAAAAAAACATACCGACAATAAAAATTACTTACAAAAAAATCGTAAAATACCGTTAATAACATTACATAAAATAAAAGTAATTATATCTAGTATAACGGAAAATAGAGAATTGAAGAGGGGAAATGTGGAATTCCAAATAAAATCAAGCATTAATATTCTACTACAATTAATTTGTTATAAAAACAGTCACTGACATGAAAATAGTCCGGGAAAAACTTTTATTATTATGTTGACACAAATGGACACTTTACATACAAATTAAAATTGAACAATTTACATATGATATATAATCATAATTCAAAACTTATAAAATATTAGCATGTTTAAAAATAGATGTTGAGCAAAGTTCTTACCCATGAATGTGCGGAGTTAGGTAGCATAGACCTGCAGGGAAGTAGTTCATTGTACGTTTTCTGGAGTGTATCTATCCAAGCTTTAGTTAAAGTTCTGTAAAATTGAGTTATATTTAAGACAGTGCAAATACAATTTAGGAAAACAGAATTAAAAAAAGCAGATTGAAGGATCAGTAGGTGGTAATATATTTCAGTATACTATTTTAACATTGGCAAATTTAAATGTATAAATTTAATTAAAATAAACAACGGCCGAAATATTATTAGAATTCAGACAGACTATTTGCTAACGACCAACTCTCTCGAAGGACTAGTGAGCATTCATAATATAAAACAGTTATGTAACAGTTGTCAGCAAAATTATAAATGTTACAAAGCGTCACTTGTACCGATGGACTTGGTACTGAAAATGCATGGACTGGTAGATCGAATAATTTTTATATTCTTTAATATGGCACCATTTTTTTTAGTAATTCAAGAGTTAAATGATTCATTAATGATGTCCGATATAAACTGAAATTACTTTTTAAAATCATCTTTAACAATTTACTTACTAGATTTACATAATAAATATGCAATTTCAACATTTTCCTGTGTCGTCGAAAGTCAATGATATTTCAACCCACAACTAAGGAAATATTATCAATTATGGCCAAAACCACCTAAAGATAAATTATATGTTAAATGAAGAAAACAAAGTTTTAATATATAGTCATATAATAATAACATGTACCAATTATGCCATCATCACCTGATTCTAGCTATAAAGCTCATAATAACGATGAGCAACTTGTGAAATTGCCCTAACTTGAGATGCAGTTCAGAGTACTTCCATGTGGTGAAACATGCAGACATCAAATCTATCAAGCGACGATGAACACGAAGACAACAGACAAGAAAGTGGTCCAACATGTTCCTAGTGGGACATTGGTCAGTTGTTGCTACCTCCCTGAAATGGAATAAATAGACTATCACAACCAGGTTGCTAATATCTATAGATAACAAATTTGAATATGAAATTACATGTTAAACATGAACTACCAAAAATGGACCATAACAAGATATAAAAATCATAAATATGACAATACATACCAATGTTTTATAAATGTAGATATAGTTTTCAACTGGGAACTTTCGAGAAGTGTCTTCCATATGTGACGAACCTAAAAGTTGTTTCATAAAACGTTAGTATTAGGTAACTAATGATGTATTGGTAACTAATGATGACTGACGCTACAAACAAATTATTCATATTCAATCAACTTTACTCAGTATAGAGCATGAAGGTATAAAAATCCTTCACTTTAAATAATTATAGTTTATAGTTAAGATATTTAAAGCGAGATTGTTGACATAATTGCTCACAATGAAAATTAAATGTCACCATTTACATTTGATATATAACTTACACTTTAAGTTAACAAAATACAGTTTACATGTATTAATAGAATATCGTGTTGTAAGTAATATTAATAGTCAACTTGAAAATTAAAAAATATGTTAAAACGCATATTAACACTTAGCTACAATATTCTTTACAATTTTAACTATTGCATACAAACTAGTTAAACATTTTATTAGTTTAGTTAGTTCATGAACTGAAATTTATTCAAAAATAGTATCTCTTATAACTAAACTAGATTATAAATATGTAAGAAAAATTTGCTAATGGAATCACAAGAAAGATAGAAAATAACAGAAATGGACACAGTAACAGACAATAAGTGATATGAATTAAGGACATAATAAAAAACGTACCTTTACCAATGACTTAAAATACATAAAGTGATGCTGTTGATTTCTAATCTTCCAGTATAACACATTCATATAATCCCCAGTATTGTCTGTTTCCGTTACAAATATTTGCACATCTGATAAGGTAGCAAGTGATTTCTTAATAAAATCTGGAATTTTAATTTAATATATGAACATAGACATATCTTACAATTGGAGTGACAAAGTGAAATACTTACTTATCACTGTAATATCATTGCACTTTTCAAATGACACACTAGGCATTACAGATGTGATGATACAGTCTGTATTAAATCTGAAATAAGCAAGGTTATGTAGTGAACATGATTTAGTATTTGAAGAAGAACTAAACAGAAGCCAAACAATAACGTTTTTTAATGATATAACTGCATCGTTATTTTATTATGGCGCAGAAATATTTAAACAAATATCTTGAAATAAAGATTATATTAACAATTTCGATAGTAATACTACTAATAACAATTAATAATAATTATATGTTTAGAATCGCTTGTTCGATAGTCTGCTGCAGAAAAAAGAGAGTAAATATATAGATTTGTTATTATTATTTGAAATCACCATTTATATAACTACAGATAATAACGATATTCTATATTATGTGGGAAATAGCTACTTTGAGATTTAAGGATTTATTCAAAAGTTGTGATTTGAAAGGGGATATTGTTACTATGGTGTCTGAAATCATTTTTGTACTGAAGTCTCAATGACATTTAAAAATGGTAGTAAATCTAAAATACACATACAAATGAAACAATAAGTTGAGGTTTATTCAGCTATTTTTTATATGTGGTAAGCAATTTTCAAATATGATACTGTAGAAAGGGTTTTTGTAAAAAATGCAATGTGTATTTAATATTTCAAATAGCCACAATACAAGAAGGTTTGATGTTTTATTTAATTATTTATTATAATGTTATTATTATCTTTTAAACAGATAAAAAATATAAAAATAAGAATGACTTGAATGGTATATATATATATATCAATTGATTCTGTGAATGATGTATTTTTCAATTTAATAATTATATCATATGGTAGCTATAAACGTATAATATTATCATCTATTGTTCAGGTCATAATCCTGTATATTCATTTGGCAAAGTATATATTTTTAATATTTTATTTTAATTGACAAAACAATTTTTTTGCATTGTATCTAAAATGAGCTGAGAAGTGATTATAATTATAATATGGTGCAAATGCATTTACAAATCGAAATGGTATAATGCTTAAATTATGTAAGACAGAGTGGTCTGGGTAATATAATGTATATATAATTTACGTATATGTAAATTGTGTTTCTATACCAATGATTGTATAGTTCAAAATGGTATGAGTGCAAGGGTATTCCATCTATATTAGTCATAGACTTTTATTAATTTGTGCTAAACATTACTATAATTTAATTTTTAAATTCATTTATGACATTCAATCATTATGTAAAACATTATTAGAAACTGATTGCTACATTTACTATAATTTATGCATTACTCCATCAAAAGTATTTAATAAAATATGTTTATTGTAATATTTAACTTGAATAAAGGTTCAAAGTAATTATTATCATCCTTTAATAAAATTAGTTTATATTTAATAAATATATACTTATGTAGTTATATGCTAAAAATATACATACTCTCACCAATAACACTTTCATTAAAATATATAGAATTTCAAATGACATACAATTTAATTAAAAATTGCATATTTTCAATTGAATATATTATAACTACTAAAAATAGTATATATATCCAGAATATGCATGCAAAGGGAATAAAACTACACAACATTAATATTCATATAGATGCAGGCTTATGTACAAGAATGAAAACATATTTTACACATTAATGCTATTAATTGAAAGCTAATTATATACTCCCTAAATTTGAATTATAATAGTTCCAAACATATTTAAAAAAATTCTGACTATACAAAATATTATTTTTTAAATTATTATAGCATATAGTTATACAATATTACATATGTAAAAGATGAAACATTATCTGAACACGAGGCAGACAACTTTTTGAAAAACTCAGAAATAAAACAGAATAGAGTCACTTATAATTTAAGAATGCATATATTCACCAATCATCAACTATTAATCAATTCACAAAACTCAGTTCATATAGTGAAATGAATATTTAAAAAGTTGATTATAAAATGAAATATAACAAACACTGAATGTAGGTAGCTTCCATAATTCCGAGTTTTATCAAATAACACACACAATATATAAAATGTTACCAAAAAAGTAGTTTCCCCCTAAATAAAGTGGAACAGATATGTGATGTAATGAGCACACACTACATGTGGTACATTTACCAGTGCAGTCATCAGGGCATTGTTTGCCCATAAAACAAGTGTGATTCTCACTGGTGTTAATTGCATTGGCTGATTGGGTGGAAAATTAGATTTTACAATAATTGTAATTTTAAAATGTTTTTTTATTGTGTTATAATCTTTACTTGGAGAACATTATATATGTTTATACAACATAATATATATATAAATAAATATTTTTATAAATAATTATTAAAAAATACAGTTACAATAATATATGAACAAATTATGTCAAATAATAACATGTATATAATAGAATTACCAAAATAAATGTACAGATTTTTCAGGCTGTCTTATATCTCAAAAAATGGTTGATCAGCTTGATCCATGCATCAATTTAGGGGTATGAGTATTGATGAGCTTGAGAAGGTGTCCCTTAACATGACAAAGATCAAATACCTTCTATCCAAAATATGCACTCTTCAACAGCATATATTGCCAGTAAACAGTTAACATCAAGTACTCATTAATAATCATATCAATAAAAATTATATTATGTCTCATGCGAAAACTACTCAGTACAATATACTAGGTCCATTATTACTAAAAATATAGTTATAACATTTATAATTATAACATATCACAAACATACATTTTCAATATAAACATAATCCCTATTGCACTACATGTACTTCATGATTCCAATGAGTAACCAATGGCATCTTGAAACTGTGATTCCATCATTTCATCCTTCTTCAGCATAGCCTCTGAAGGTGACATCATTCCTTGTATAGCAAATATTTATATAAAATAATTTACATATACTTTTATCAAACAGTACAATTCATTTATGTTTTTTATTCATCTCATATTTGTGATCTATACAGATGAATCGGGAATTGTTAACTATGGAAATACATAGAATCAAATCATATTGTACTAATTCTTTATATATTTTATTCCTTGTAACTTTCTTGGACATTTTTAATATCAAATATTTATTTGAAATAGTTTAATTATATATTTTTATATTAGTATATGTGTTTATTATTGTACTTATACAATTTGTAATCTGTATGTGTAGATGGATTGGAAATCAATAACAATAGAATTATAGACAAAAAAAATGATTTAATATGATTTATGATTGTTATTATTGCATTTATTCATAATCCATCCAGATAGATTAAGGATTGATATCAAATAAATTATATAGTGTGAATCATATAAGTATAGTTTTAATTTTTTATGCAAATACAACTAAATATTTTATAAAATTTATAAATGTGTAAACTTTTATAAAGTGGTTTAGTTTTATTTAATAAAAGTATTCCAGTTTATGTAGTTAATATATTAAAAATAAAGCTTAATATCATTTATTGGTTTGTTTAACTGATATTTTACTGTGAAAACTTTTTTTTTGTGTAAGCCGTCGGATTTCGTCGGATGGTTTGTGAACTGTCCAGATGGATTAGAAATCTGTGCTATCTGGCCAGTTTGTTAACTGTCTAAATTCACACTCCTTTAATAATACATACAACATTTACAGATGATTGAGCTGCAGATATAAACTCACTTTCAACTGTAAATTCAAGTGCTAATTCAAAAAAATAATGGAACTGCTGATTCAGTCACAGATTCAAACTAAGATTGTTGAATAGTTACATAGTTTAAAATGCTTAAAAATGGTTAGTTGTATTACTTGTTTGAATTTATATGAACAATTATTTGAACCACTTGAAATTACAGCTGAATCTGTGGTACATTTTAAAATTGGAATTGCAGGAAATTAAAAAAATCACAGGTTTGAATTTAGTTACTACTATTACTGTACTATAGAGAAAAAAATAACCAACTTTGGCAAAAATTATTAGAATTATATAATTTTTTATCATTTGGAGTCTAAAGCAACCAATTTTGTAAATCTGGCAAATTGAGTCATATTGGATTAAACCCAAAATAGTAAAATAAATCAAAATTTATTTTTTGATATGTATGTACAGTAGTGGTGGAAAGTATTTGAACAGCAAGGACAAAAATGTAAGCACATAAAATATATAGGAGCATAAAATAAATATCTACATATATAGGTTGTCTGGAAAAAAATTAATTTTTTTATTACCAAATGTCTTCAAAATTTCGTTTTATTAATCCAAGAATTATATTAGAATAATTATATGAATAATAATAATACAGAATAAATCAATAACGATTGTTAGTAAATGTTAACAATGATTATAAAAA
>JAUZND010039623.1:0-21291 GCA_034780555.1 Coelogynopora nodosa
ACCTACCTGCTGTAGGTTGACGCTGTGTTCTATTTTTAGAACATTGAGCTAACAATCCCACTGCCGTAGGATTAGATTAATAATGAATATTTATAAACTTATACAAAAGTTTAATTTGGCATTATAGTTTGAATATTTGAATCAGATTAAACAAACGCTATAGAGATCCTACAAATATATTTACAATTTTTTAAATATATAAATTAATATATATACTTATTAAATTATAATTATATATATATAGTATGTGTGCATCTTGTATATTATACTATATGTTGTTAATTAATTTATTATATATTAATTACATATAATAATACGCTATATTGTATATTTGTATTAATTGAAAAAGCATTAGCTGAAAAACATTATTTTACTTCATTTAATAAACTATTCTTCTTATTTTATTTCCCAAAACACTTATTTATTCTGCATTATATTAAATTATAGTTATTTGTATATTATGTTTTATCTTTCTCCTTTTTTTCCTACCCTGTCCCCTTTTTTCTGTTCCCTCCACATTATTTTTTTCTCTTTTTCTTTCCCCTTTTTTCCCTCTATTTCTTACACCTCCCCCTTCTTTTTTCTCTTTACCACATAGTATCCTTGCGGTTAGTTATAGTCTCAGACCTTCAAGAGATCTTGATGATGACACTGCGGATAGTTAGACTGGTCTGTCTGAAGGTTCCTAAATATGTAAAATGTGTATATTATATTAAATGAAACTTTAAACATTGTTTGCGATATATAAGTTTGTATAGCCACTTAGTGTATATAAACTATTCTTATATATCTAGTTAGTTAGTTTGTAAAACCATGTAATAGTCATTGCAATTTACCTATTTTTGTTTTATTAAAACCATAACTATACTTTTCATTGCACACTATTTTTGTTTAAAAATAGATTATTTTATTCAAATTAATTATCGCAGACATCATACTGTGGCAAGTAGACCCCAGAGGAGAGGTCAGGGAAATCGTCAGACCTTCGTTAAGATTCTTAAAAAAGACACAGGACTAGAGCTTGAAGAGATAAAAAGAAAAACACTCCACAGAAACCTATGGAAAGAAATCATTGGAAAGACAATCTAACTTAGACTGTTTTAGTTTTAATCTTTTACTCTATGATTATACCTGACTGAATACTTTAGCCACGTACTCATTCTATTTGTCTTTTTATCACTTTTATGCTCTCACTCATACCTATTTGCTACCACACTGAAACCTATGCCTGTTTAAATTCTCTCCAGATTTATTATTCAATAAAAATGATTTTGATTGATTGATTTGATTAAAACTAAAATATTGACTAATATTATAATTTTGTTATAATAAGCTGGATTAATTAATTACTTTGAATAATTAATTGATGAATTTGTTTGTCGCATGTTATACATATGAGTTTATGTACGATTGTTCACATAGTTTTAGATCGTATTTGTTGTCGTGCCTACTCCCGTGCCATGTAATTAATATTATTATGAAACGTTTATTGCAAAAAAATACTGTACAATGGAAATCGGTACAACATATTAGAAAGGCCTGAAAAATAGACAATCACATCTAAATTTGAATACAAAAAATCAATAGTTTGACAGAAGTAAGAAAGATATACAATAACAAACAAATTTGCAAACATGTAACAAAGCAAGAGTGCAATAATGGTGTAATTTTAAATAAGTAATAAGTTGATGAATACAAAAGAGGAAAGGTAAAAAGTAGTGAAAGTTGGTGAACATCAACACATCATGTGACCTTCTCTCTGATTCACTCAAAATAGCGAGGACGTCTACCATCCCTCATTGAACAATTTATAACTATCAGAGAAGAAGTAGTCATTCTCGCAAATGTGATCAGAAATCTTGAATACTAGTCAATGACGGACAAAAAATATAGTTATTTATGAAATAAAAGGCAATAGACTTTTGAAGTTTAGACTTGAGTGCTCGAAAGGATGTGTTGATTTAAGCAGCTGTTCAGTTTTATGTTGTAAATGAAAGTGGGGTTTGTATTCTGCACAAATTGGACAAGAGGACATCTTCCATTGAAAAGGGAAGGTTGTTGCATGGTTACGAAATGTACAGCATTTAAGTTTTGCAAGGATGATTCAATGAATTATCATATAGCTTTATAAGAGTGTCGTTAGGAATTGCAACAATTTCGTTAAAGTGTATCTGCTGGAACATACTGCTGGAAAACTGCTGAAACATACCAAATATACAAACTGCTGAAACATACCAAAGATACAAACTGCTGAAACATACCCAAGATACAAACTGCTGAAACATACCAAAGATACAAACTGCTGAAACATACCAAAGATACAAACTGCTGAAACATACCAAATATACAAACTGCTGAAACATATTAAAGATACAAACTGCTGAAACATACCAAAGATGCAAACTGCTGAAACATACCAAAGATGCAAACTGTTGAAACATACCAAAGATGCAAACTGTTGAAACATACCAAATATACAAACTGCTGAAACATACCAAAGATTAAAAAGCTAACACGCATACTAAAACTACGTTGGCATTTAGTAATTTTTCAGAGTTGCATTACGAGTTTTTTTCTGAATCCGAATATTGAAATTGATGATAGAATGTGATTCTTATGGAAGAATTGTTCAGTAGTTTAGGCTTTGTAAATCAGTTCTGTGGTCGAGGTCAGTGAGCGAGCGTATGAGAGAGAGTGAACACATAATATGGGGAAAAACAAAGTTATCAATATATGAGGCCGGAATAATATCGCCTAACAACGACTAGGTTCCATAAAATGCTGCATAATATAGCATATAACATCGACTAGGTTCCATAAAATGCTGCATAATATAGCATATAACAACGACTAGGTTCCATAAAATGCTGCATAATATAGCATATAACAACGACTAGGTTTCCAAAAAAATGTGGCATCATATAGTACAGTGTAATGTTTTGTTAGTAGAACTTCAACATTGGCAGAACTAAAGCTGTCAACAGGGACCCCAATTCATATGGGCCCAACAATTTTTTTGCCTGATAGATTTTTACATTAAATAAAATCTGTGTGCCTTCTCTGAAGAAATTCTTCGAGCACCAGACATACCGCATTTATACTAACAAAGAATTCTACAAGATTCTACAAGAATTCTGTACAAGAGCGATATCCTGATGACATTGATATATGTAAATTCATTGATGATGAAACTGCCTTTATTCCATCAAATCTGTAAAGATACCAGTATTGACTGCTTCAATGATGTTCACAAATTCCTTATCAAATAGGTATCCCTGTAGAACGGAAATTTATTCAAAATTTAGTACTCATTTGCATGCTTTTGCTGGTCAATTCAGCAACTCCGGCTTCTCAAAACATGGCAGAGGTCGAACATTTTCCAATCCAGGTTCAATTAATTGCCTATTTTGAATTGTCAATAAAAAAGTGACAGATAAACTTGACTTGGTTGCAGGGGGAAAGGAGTTTGTCGTATATAGCACAATCATGAAAAGTGTGTTTGGCACATTTGTAAATGATTAGTGTGTACATAATATACCACGAGAGCTTATGTCGTTTATGCTGATATATTATTTAAAATAGGTATTGAATTATCTCTTATTATATTTGCCATTCTCTATTGTTGCGCCATACACCTGGTCACACCTGGTCACACCTGGTCACACCTGGTCACACCTGGTCACACCTGGTCACACCTGGTCACATGCACATTTTCAGACATTCTATTATTTGCCATTTTTTAAACATTTGGGACACCATTTTGTACATATTATACTAATCAATGCTGTGAACATGCATAGTAACAATAAAGTTACGCTGCTGCCGTTATGGAGCAGCTGAATAATTTCTTAGAGAACATTTATTTTTCTTTAAATGATGGGATCACATATTACATAATACGTTGTGATAATTTTGAAAGGTTCCAAGGTTTCTATTCCCAAGGTATCCTCAAATATCTATTGTATATATTTTTTCTTCTGGAAATTGGAAAATGTTCAAATATTTTTCGAAATAGAACAACTCCTGTGAACAATTAAGAAGCAATTGATTTTAGATACCTCTAGAGTCAGTTTACAACTTAAATGTAATTTTTTGCAGCGCTCAATAAAATTTTCAGCCCCCAATAAATAATCGTGTTGAGGTCCCTGGTCAAGGTTGACATATCTTTATCTATTTATCGTCCTTTATTAAGTAGTGTCTTTCAGGGATCTGTCTTCGGCCCAAGTGTTTATATAGCCTTTATACATCCCCAGTATCTGATGTTATAAATTCTTAACAGCAAAATAATTTTTATTACTACCTTCATTACCCAAAACATAAATAAAACAAAAAAAAGTTATATATGAAAGAAAGTGATAATTGTATTATTGTAATTCACTACAAACTGTACAAAGGAAGTAACTATTTGTAAATTACATAGGTACTGATATTATATACACGGCTACATTTTGTATTCTGTAATTATGAGGCAATTATTTATATATTTAGTAGATGGTTTTGTGTACATTTCAATGGCATAACATTGCATAATAGTGTGTTGTGAGGTATCTAGTATACTATAGCACTATCAGCACGTAAACATGCTTTTAAAATTAATATATTTACAGATTTGCAAGTAACCGGGTTCTATAGTAATAGTATTAAATATCTTCAAATGAGATTTTTGTTTCTGTAAATGGTAAAAGGTCTGCAATTTCAATGTACAATAATAATGCTAGAGTCGATGCTATTTCAGACATTAAAATCAGCACTCGAATTAAAAAAATCATGAAGAAAATCAAGTCAGTATGTTGTTTGAATTCTTAAAATCACATTTTCATCAATTCTACTATTGTGTTCATAGATATAGAAATAATAAAAATAATATACAATATTAAAGAGTAATACACATAATCCAGGTGCAATCAGTGTTTTATTAAATACAAATGCAGGACTGTTTCTGATCCTTGATTAGGAAGTTCTTCTTCAATATAATTTATTATTTGGTAACAATTATTTCTGAACAAATAAAAATCTATCCGAATGTTTCATTATACAATAATAAATTAAAAATATAATACAACTAAAACTTGTATACTACTTACAGTTTGTATAGTAGCATAATATAAATGTAAAGTATTATTGCTAGATAACATTGATTTAGGCGCTTGTCCGGCGTTATGAATACTGAATATGCCTCATACGTGTCCCATGTCAGTGCAAATTGGATTGTTGTCGCCACTTCCGGGGAACACAAGAGCCAGGATATCGCGCTGACCCACCGCTTGAAGCGCACGGCCCAGTTCGGCCAATGTTGCAGTGTCACGTGCCGCCCAATCGATAAGAATTTTACGAATAACAGTTGACACCACGGAATCACCAGATTCATAAGCGGAGATTTCTGCTTGTGCGTAACCTTTGACAAAAACGCAAGTAGAGAAGGTTAATATATTATGTAAATACAAATTAATAAATTATATATTATATAAAATATAAATATAAATATTTTTTTATATTTAGAAAACAATATAGTAAATATTTCAATTTGTATATGTCTTATTAATTTTATGGATTAATTTTGAGATGTCAAAGTACTATTTTTTTAAATTATAAAAAGGTAATAATTATGTAGTTAAAATATTACTAAATAATAGTAATATACAATATACAATATATAATAAACAATAAACAATATAACATAAATATAAATATAAATATAAATATAAAAAATTGTATCTATCACGGCATATTCAGTCGAATAAATAGTTTTAGTAAAAAAATTCTACAATTTATTGATAATGTTAAACATTTTTACGACGCTCTTCCAATCTCATATTTTTATACATTTGAAATCTAGAAAATTATAAATAAAAACAACTTTTTTATTTTATGTCGCTGATACATGTCTCCAGCTTGAAATTACTTCCGATAAATATTTACCTAAACTATGTAATTTGAACATACATATTCACGCAACAGTAAAAAGTAGATGTCGATTTTAAACACTGAATTTCGGTTTATTATGAACTATTTTTGTTTAATTGACCTTCCCATCATACACCAACTGACCATAGGCCAGTTAGTTGACTTACCAAGTTCATGAGCCAGCTCCTTCCACCCGGAGCCACTTTTCTTCTCAACCAAGCCGGCTTCAATTCGATTGCGATGTTTCTCGGGCAGGTCGCGGTACATGCACTCCTCGGGACCTATAAGAATACAACGTTGCAAGAATGGACAATAATAGACAAGAGTATAAGGCAAGAAAATTCTAGAATGGACACTATATATATTATATATACTATTAATTTACTATTAATTTACTATTAATTAGTAATTTACTATTAATTAGTAATTTACTATTAATTAATATACTATTAATATGTATATTATAGTATACATACTCTGCAAGAAATGATAAGAATTTGTGAGCACTGTAAGAAAACGCAATGATATCTAGAAAAATACACACAATTATTACTTGTGTAGTGTATATTTTTCTAATGTGATAGTGTGCCTGTAGTTTCAAACAGGTTATTTAAGCATAATAAATAGATATATATGAAACTATTAAAGCAAAAGAAACTTTATGAAATGCAAACAAAATTTCAAATTCCGCGAATAATTTTTTAAAAATTATTTTAAAAAATAAAAAATTCATTAGTAAACAATTTAAAATTACAGATTTAATTTTAATATTATTCATTAGCGGATTTTCGTTTTTATGGAAGTTTTTATTACTTAATCAAGATCATTATTTTTTGTTTTTTATGGTATTATCAATTCATAAATAAAGCTATAACGTTGGCAAACTATAGCAACCACCATGTATCTCTCTTCGTCCACTTACGACATGTCGCCGGAGCTTTTCGCTGATCCTGTAGAGCAGAAGGCGAGCAGACAGCTACAACACCACGCAGTAGGGGCTTCTCCTGACCCCCCCGTTTGTGATGACTCGCCTTGGTTGGTAGGCCCGCGAATCCCACCCCGGGCACGGAGGACTGGTTGCTGGTCAGCTTGCCCGCGGCCCCTGCTTGCCGTTGACGCCAGTGTTTGTAGATGACGTAGAAGACGAGCCCTATTATCACCAGACCCATGATGGCGCAGTAGAGGGGGATCAGCTCGTTGCTGGGTGTTGTCCGGCCGTAGGGCAACACGGTGGTTGACCGGTCTGTGGGGTGGAGGGGACGACATTAATATGGAGAATACAATAAGAAGGAAACATATAAGATGATGAAATTAAGATTAAGACATATAAGATGGAGAGATTATGATGGAGGCACATAATATGGTTACTGGCATGGTATTGACTCAAAACGCTTAGAAACCTCGAAATTCCATTACATTATTTGAAATTAATTAATTTCAATTGCATATATATACAGATAAAAAAATGAATCGAAAGAATGGAATAATATTTATATAATTTTTTATAAACTTCCCCTTATACTACTACACCAACAAACAGAGGTCATTTTCAACGCATTCCCACCTTTTATTTTATTCGACTTTCAACTTTTTTATTTCTATTTTTGTGTATTATTTATTTTCTATGCTTTTCTAACGACCCAATAGGATTAATTGTATATATATATAGTTAATTCTAGAATTTTTGTGCGATTTTTTTTACAATTCCAAAATTGGATAATGCGCACATCATCATTCCAAATATAAGAATATATTATGAATTATAATCGAACATTTGTCTTTCAGAGAGAAGAGTTATGTGTAGTACACTGTGCGGACCCAGGGGGGATAGGGGTTAAGGGAGTTCGCACCCCACCCCCCACCCCCCACTAAAGATGCAAGGCGCCTAAATAAAATTATCACTCATACGGCAAAAGTGTGCTTTTTTGTATAAAGGGTTTTGGGTCTGGGGTTGTGCCCCCTTATAAGTAAACTGTTACATCTGTCTCTATAGATCGGTTCATTCAGTATTTAAAATAATGTAACAAATTAATTATAAATATTGCATTGTATAATGTAAAGAACCGAAACTGTTTGTTCGTTCAAATATGTTATTGTGCTGTCATATAAAAATAGAGCAACAAAGATAATCTATGCTAAATTTAGAAATATATAAAAATTTGTTTAGAACACTATTTTGTCATCACAAAAATGTATACATACTTAACACTAATAAGATTTAGGTATATATGTAGAGTGAATATTTTCAATTTCCTATATATTTTTAAATAAATTATTGCAACATTTATTACATAGCTATTTTCTTTCATCATCAATTATGTACTTTCTCATATATTTTAAATATATAGTTGTCTTGTCTACTATGTAATTCTATTGAAACGGTATCAATTCATAAAACCGAAATGGCAAATGACTTAGATAGAGCTATATTTATAGGCGTAATCAGACTGTTTCCAAATTTGAAAAGCCTCATTTAATATATTATACCACATCCCTAAACATGGCCACCCATACGGTTTCATTTAAAAGATTTATGTAACGAAACGTCGAGGCAATTTAATGTTCCGATATTTTCGTCGAGCCATGCGGTGTATTCTATATAATAAACGAGATAGGGAAGGGATGACCCGACAGAACCAGCACTAGATAGGAGGAATAATAACCCGGAATATTATGTATCGGAATAATTAATGATTTAATTCTTGAAAACGTGCTGGCTAGGCTGCAGCAAACAAACTAATGTTCCATTTAAAAACCCAATTTAAATTAAAATGTAGTTGGTCTATATAGCGAATAATATGCGGTATAAACGTATCCATTTATTTTTGAATGCAGCATCCGTTGAATGTATTTTTTGACCGAACACACATGATAACGGTACAACAATCATATATAATGCAGTCTAATTTCACCCTCCTATCTCTCTAATTTCGCTATATTTTGAAGTGGAGAATGTCATAAAAGCGTCAAGTTTGGCGTCATTATGACTCGCTTGGGTCATAATTTTTTTCTGTGGGGATCCAACACTTTGGGTTTATAGTCTTCCTCCCCTCTAAATATAAATTCCGTGTATATCTCTCTCTCCCTCTTTCTCGCAACATCCCCTTTTATATCCGTGTAGTATGAAAGCTATATAGTGGGAAGGGGCAACGGACGGGATGTAACCGTGGCAGGAAAGCGGTGAAACTCTTGCATCTTGCAGTTTTATGGGTCGAGTCATATGGCCCACTTCTCTCCATTTCCACAACCTCTCTGCCTCCCTCTTCGTTTTTGAAATGTTAGCACGTTGTTTTTGTTCTTGTTGTGATGGATTGGAAACGTCCATGCATATAATACACGCAAGCAAATGGTAATTTTTGTTAATTATATACATATAAAATTATAGTAAGATAAAGCGACACCATATTAATATGGATTATATTAAATGTTCATTTAATAAAAGGTGTATATTAATCTAAAAATTATAATAATTATTTTTTGAATATTATACAGGACTCTATAATATGGACTCATTATATATATAGAGGTTATTATTATTTATTGAAATGTTATAACTATATACACAACACTTATTTCACATATTATACTAAATATGGTTTGAGTATATATAATTTTTCATTTAATTGTGAAATGTATAAGATTATTTACATATTATTATAAAAAATATAATAATATATGTATTATATACACTTCAAAACATATTTCAATGAAGAAATTAAGTTGTAAACTATCGCAAAATCTTTATTTATTTGATATATATTGTATAATAATTCAATAAATTGATTTTTTTGTATAAATATTATTGATTTTTTATGTTAAAAAGCAAACAAGTCGCTGTTTTAGTACCTGATGGATCATATTATATCATATAGCTTATATATAATAGTTGTCCTAAATCTAACTTCAAACTGTATTCTTGTTACTTTATTAAAATGTATTACAATTAAGAACGTTATTGTGAGTTGCAAATAAATGTAATTTGTGCAAATAACTAGTAAACTATTATATATATAATATTTTAAAATATACATCATTTGAATAAAAAATATTTTTACTGAATAATGAAACTATTTTAATATATCAATACTATATTTCTTATTTATTGAATATTTTTAAGAAGGTTCAACAATTATATATGTTTTATC
Organism: Coelogynopora nodosa; assembly: GCA_034780555.1. Lineage (NCBI taxonomy): Eukaryota > Metazoa > Platyhelminthes > Proseriata > Coelogynoporidae > Coelogynopora > Coelogynopora nodosa. The sequence continues at coordinate 10,050 of JAUZND010039623.1, forward strand.
AGGTTATGAAGTTATTGGTAATGTATCAAATGATTTATAGTTCCAGTATATATTTACAAAACTTTAAAATATTGCATAATGTTGCAATGAAGACGCACGGAGAATCTTTTTGTCCAAAAAATAAGAATATTTCAATAAAATTTAAATTAAAAGAATCTAAAATCGAAGGTATATATATACTTTCATTATTGAAATAATATATTTACCATAAACAATAAACTTCGTAATTTTGGACAAAAGGTGACATCATTGACACCAAAACATCGTGAAAAACATAAATGTATAGCTCTAGCTATAATTTTTTAGGTTAATTGGAAAAATATTTGTTTATCTATATAAACTATTGAGTACATTTTGACTCCAACTTTGTATTTATATATATAGGGTACTCTTTCTAATATTCTTTCAGCACATTAAATATAATTTATAAATATATATGTTTCAAGTTTCAACAGAGATCCCATATATAAAGACTTTATAGAGAAAACCGATTATAAAATAAAAATCTCATTTATGATTGTAATTTTTGACGTAACAATTTGTTAAATATATATATGTATATATATATAATATTTTTATAGAATATATAAAGCATAATTTTTACAAAACAAATAAAAATATATCGTAACATTATTTAATAAAATTATGAGGCATATTATGAAATCTTCGGAAAATTCGAAGCTTGTGCTTTTTTCCTTTATTATATTACATTCAATATGCTGCTTAAGGAGTCTTTCATCCATTTTAATATATAATACATATATTGTTAATACTAAACAATACATAATTTAGTGTTTAACAATAACCTGAATTACAGTATATGTGACTATATTTGGCTAATTGTCCAAAAATGTCATATGGTATATACATATATACATTTATTGAAGCATAACTCACCATAACTCATTTTATTATTAGTAAAAATATTAATCATTGATTTTTTTAAATCTTTACTTATTTATAGGATAATTATTCTTTCGATAATATTAACATTCCTTATATTTTTCTTGTATTCTATATTCTAAAATGCATTCTGTAAACTATATAGGGTAATCAATATCATTTTAAAATTCGTGAGGTATATAGAATCGAACTGTTCCCGAGCAAAATTGTATATGTCATTATTTATTTAATATTTCAAACACCAGGAAAGTTCTATAAGAATAATTAAAACAAAATAACTATTAAAATAACCTATCCCCAGGATGGTTCCCCAGGATGGTTCCCCAGGATGGTTCCCCAGGATGGTTCCAGAATATTGACTTTCAGGTGTTAATCATATTAATTTCCTATTGATTTGTTCTGATGTTTATGTACTATATTCCAAATAAAGTTCTTGGGTAATAATTCCAGGATTATCTAAGCAACCATTATTGATATAAATCATGAGATATAATATAGAAAAACCAATAAACAATAAATAATCAATAAATAATCAATAAACAATCTATATAACATCGTGACCAATTAAGCTATATAACTTATAGTATACACATTTTGAGTTAATGTGTTCTCTTATAATATACTCTATAAGCATTTATTTGTATCTATTTATGTCTATTCGAAGATATGCGTATTATCTTTGAGTTTTATATATCTATATCTACTCTTTCATTGATCAGATATTGATGATTATTGCTATATATGACTGTTTTATATATAGGCTATATACATTGTATGGATATATTAGAAGAATGTAAAGATATAACCCAATATAGTAAACTACTTCTTTTAAAGTTGTCTGCATCGAAATATCGCTGACTTTCAGGGCAATTTAACCACATGTAAAAGTGCATAAACTTTATACTGCAGCCTATATATACAATATATATATATATATATGTACCAGAATTTTTCTCAAGATAAAAAGCCGAAAATTACAAGCTGACTATATTTGCAAAAATCTGGCTGATTGTTTTTACTATGTCTGATGGGAATTAGCGCGGACAATCTAATTAGTTGAATTGAGACATTTGAGCATTCCCTTCTGGATTGCCTATAGGCCTATGTGAATTAGCTGACCGCTCTTACGGAAAGATGTGCATGAGTACAAAAAATATATGTAAATAAAGGTCAACATCGCCATCCTCTATCAACACATATCTTGAGCGCATTCAATTGGTCGACGAAATAAACTAACCGAGGAGAAAATTAATTAAAATGATTTATTTACCCTTATTTAATGAATGAGAAGTGTGAAATAGAAAGAAAAATCCGTTAAACGTATTTTTTTTACTGTTAATTTAGCTGACTTTGTAACACCGTTTTGATTGCCCGAATCAAAAGTTATATATATACTTAACTAATTAAATTTTGTGCGAATGGTAGGATTTGATATGCACGAAAGTCATAAAATGGAAAATATATTTCGGTTTCAATTAATGATGGTATTGAACGATATATTCAATTATTTAGGTAAGTATATCATTAGCATTGTAATAAATATACGTATATAGTACATACATTTCATATTAAGGAAGGTTTATATCCAATTGATATTATTAAACGCCTTAATTATATTATAGACAATGGCGAAGTTGTGTTGGCTAACTTATTCTAAATACAGTACATTATAGCATCCAAGCATAACACCATACCAGTATTGGTATCATTCATATCCAACGAGAATTTATACAACATAATAGTCGCCAGCCAGTGCTGCAGCATAAAGTCGCTATACTGCCGGTAATAAACCAAAAGATCAAAGTCGATCTACCGCGCCTTCTCCTCTACAATGATACTGAAGTTAACAATCTCTATAATATTCCAATGTTTTTCATATGCTATTTAATGTGGAGAGTCAAGTCTGTACAATCTAGCTCCTCTCTTCTAGCTCTACGTTCCAACGAGTGGTCATAAAACTGTCGAAGAAGGCATTTAAGCGTTCTGTTCCAATCTTAAAGGCCACAACGGCATCCATACTATATATCTTGCGCTTGATATAATATATTGTAAAATGTACACTTTAGGAAATTTAATGATTATATATATATATATATATATATATATATATATATATATATATGCATCTAATGCAAGAACTCTCATGAAATTGTTTAGAAATATGATGTTTTAATTGTTAACACTTTATTCTATAGAATAATATGTTTCGTAATAGAGGTCGTTACGCATATGTAAATAAAAAATATTAAAATCAAAATATTTAATGTATTATTAAGAGTTGCTTAATATATAGGTATTCTATACATTATATAGAATTGATTGGAACCACCAGGCAAAATCAGCTCACCAGATATAGAAAGAAAAGAGATAAATCAGAAATAATTAAATATAAATTAAAAAAAAGGGTAACTATATACCAAAGAAAACCAAAAAGATACACAAAAGGCAAAGGTGATCAAATAATAAAACTGGAAATAACAATTAAGAGTATAACTTCCTAGAATAAAACTCAAGAAAACCAGCCAAAATGAGACCAATATACCAAAAGTGAAAGAAAATGAAGGAATTCCAACAAGTTATACTTGTACTTATGACACAGGCCTAAGAAATTAGAGGATGATAAGTCATGCCTGCTAGTGGTTATATATTAACTAAAATCATTATCCAAGGACACAAAACCAAAATGGACCAAAAGTAGAAGCTGACTTAAAGAGATACAGTTAGTGGTTATATACTAATTTTATATGGAATAATTATTACTTTATCAATTGCATAATATTGCTATAAAAACGTTTGTAGCACGCTATAGAAAAGATAAAATAAATCATTTTCTGTAAATGTAATTATTCATTCTTTTATTTTTATTCTACACATTGTAATTTTTATAACTATATATGCCAAATCAATAATGAATTATCGCTCGTATATTTTGTGTATATCAATATGACAATAAAGTTTGATTTAAAATCGTTTTATATTCTGTTAGTAAAGATAGCATTCTTAACATGTTTTATTTTAACTATAGAATATTAAGTGTTAGTGCTATAATTTCGGCATCAATTACATTATTTATGGTTATTACAACCGTCCGAATGTTTTTTACGGATGTTTGTAATATTATACACAGTTCATTTTAACCGAATGTTTGTCATAGCAATTGTTAATTATAATCGACGGTTTATCATAGACATGGTTCAATATTACCGAATGATTGTCAGGGACACAGTTCATTATAACCGAATCTAATTGTCATAGACATAGTTAATTATAACCGTGATAAATATATAAGTTAGTAATAACCAAATGTTTGTAAAAGACATGGTTCGATATAAAGCGAATAGTTGTTATGAACATGGTTCGCTATTGTCATAATGATATTACCAAATGATACATTTAAATATAAAGATATGTTTTTAGATAAATGTTTCTAACATTCAATTTTTAGTGTTTTATATTAAAATAAAAACTAAAACGATTAGCAAATTAGATTAATGTAATCTAAAAAGGCACCTTTTCGAATGAAAGTAAACAAAACGAGGAAGGCAAACTAATTAAAGTAAGTAGGCCTAATGCCTAACAGTGAACATATGATCGACACTTACTGCTTTGTAACATAGATGTATTTGTCATACAGTTAGACGATAACAACACATCATCAAACCATAAAAACAACAACATACAATAACACCATAGCAACAATACACAATCAGACTATAACAACAACACACAATCAGACAATAGCATCACACAATTAGACTATAGCAACACACAATCAGACCATAGCAACACACAATCAGACTATAACAACAACACACAATCAGACCATAACTTCACACAATCAGACCATAGCAACACACAATCAGACTATAACAACAACACACAATCAGACAATAGCATCACACAATTAGACTGTAGCAACACACACTTAGACCATAGCAACACACAATCAGACCATAGCAACACACTATCAGACAATAGCAACAACACACAATCAGACCATAGCAACACACAATCAGACCATAGCAACAACACACAATAAGACCTTTACAAAACGAATCAGTATAAGTTAATAACTCTAGGGAAAATATTGATACAATTAATGATTATTTACACGCTCTCTCTCTTGTTGTATATAAAAGTAATATTCGAATTTAAGAAGTGAAAAAATATACAGACTAGGCATTGCAGTAAAGGAATAGTATTCTACATTGTACATCAAACGTACATTTTTTAATTCACCAGTGAATGTACTAGCTATAGGTCACAAACACATACTTATGCATACCTGAGCTTCACCAATATTTTTATAAGAAAATCTGCACAATAGAAATCTAAATATTATTAATTATTTTTAATAATAGTGGATAAAACATCTTTTTTGGTTTGATCCTCTATTACACATGTGTATATACTAATATTTAAATGAAAGGACTTAAATTGTTAATCTTTCAAACTGTTTTAACCTTTGTTAAATACGTTCCCCTTTTGTGAGATGTAATAGACAATATATATATATATAGGCTATATATATATATATATATATATATATAAATATATATGTCCTAAATTAAGTATGATGTTTTTTGTATAATAAACTGTTGTGATATTTTTTTATATTGATTTGATATACTATATTCGAAGGCTTTATATATTTCGTTGAATATTTTGTCACAGTTTATGATATTTATAAAGAGCTTGATCCAAACAGTCGTTAACTTTATATCTATATACTGCTATTATTTAAAAATTATTTATTTATTTATTATTTATTAGTAAAAATTCGTTCTATATATTTAAGTGAATAATAAAGTTTTCATAAAAAAGACTCTAAAAGACTCTAAAAGTACTCTAAAAAGAACTCTTGGTTATATTATAATTTGAATATTTGTATCAGGAACATATTTATATGTTTATAGATAATAGTAATGTATGTTATTATATTAATTAAATATGATTATTGATTTTATATATACAATAGTGAATTATCATAATAACTTGTAGGACTATATGTGTATGTAGACTCATTTTTTAAATAAGAGTACGTTTTTCCTCAAATTTTTTACTAAGTTCCAAAATATAATTAAAACGTTTAAAAAAATACTGACTAATACATGGCACCGCAGGCTCGAGCTCATTATACAGAATAGTTATATTTAAATTAATTGACATATGTAGACTCAGCAGCTATAAAGGGGAGGTGTTTTATCCTCAAGTTGAACGAACAAACCTATATATATATATACACACACTTAACATAATCGATATCTATGAGATATGTGTATACACATTGTATAGAATTACATATAGGCGCAGGAACCTTGTATAGAAATGCAATACATACAGCATATATAGTGTAATAAATATATACATATATAAGAGCATAGAAGGATCAAATAGACCGCAACCATTATATATATATATATATATATATATTGTATATAGCCTTATACTCGGTTATTATATTTTTACTAGTTTTTCCCATATATAAATAAACTAATATAATAAAGTATACACATGTATAAAATACAATATTGTAATGCTCAGCATATATATATATATAGTTTAAATGTGAGTTAATGCGCTGCGGTATCCTATATAATAACGTTGTTAAGTATAATATTATAAGTTAAATATTTTAATCAAAATTGATAAGATCACTCACGAATATTGAATTTACTATTATATAAAACTTCTAAATATAAAAATAAACTTTATTATATCATGCAGGGTGAAAATAGCGGAAATATTCAATTTTTCATTACAATTTAAGAATTAGAGACATAACGATAATATAACTTTTAAGAAATTGGTATGTAACGAAATTATCATTTATTCAATTTCAATAAAGAGTTGATGGTTTATTAATATGAAGGTTTTTTAAATATTCATTTTTCAAGAACGTATTCAACTGTGATAACAACAATTCCCTTAAGAGATTCAATAAAATTGATTTTTTTCCTAGGAAAAGTCTTATTATTTTATTTAATATATGATATGTAATTTAATTTTTACATATTATTAAGTAATATCATATCCTTAAACATTATGTTTTTCAGCACGATTTTTACACTATAGGCCTATTATTGATTATCTAAATTTTATTGAAAACTTATATTGGGAAAGCTGTTTATTCAAAATATATGAATTAGAGACTTTTGGTTTAAAAAAATTAAAAAAATAGCACACAAATAATAATAATGAAATAATAGAATGATATATTATATATGTTTAGACAGTATAACTAATATATATATATACATATATACAAGTATTCTGAATTAGCTAAATGGTGCAAATTATTCCACATATAGTGATGCAAAACTAAACGAAACTGGTAAAATTGATCCACGTATAACAAAAATAAAAGAACTTGTTATCTATACATACGCTATATAAGTTTATACTGTCCAGCATTATTGTCCACATGAAATATTCTATAATAATCACTATTACAACACGTTCTGCTTACCATTTTCACCGGTCTCCCGAGCTGCACTTGAATTTCCCACGGGTCCCTGCTTCCCAATTGACGGAAATACAGCGATATACTCCCTCCAGTTATCGACACTATTCGGACTGAGGGCAGGACGCTGTTTTGTCCCGTTCCCCAAGGCCCGGCCTGAACCGCCATGTGGCGTCTGATTGGAACCTGCGATCAAAACAGGGGACATGTCGTTCCTGTACAGTGTACACTCGGTGTAATATTTGTTACACACCAAAACTGAATTAATATATATGAATGAACGAATAATTTGATGACCACAAGTACGATGTTATGATATAGTACAGCCTGAGATATGGGTATATATACTGTATACGTCAAGCTGCACTGGCTGCAATACAAATTAGATGGAGTTACGTTGCGCTGTGGTTTATTATATTATAGAACATGAGGCTTTCAAAATGAAGATTATATTTTATGGAATCCCCCACACTCGCCGACAAAGACGATACAATAATCACTTTGAGGATGCCGACAACCAATTAGAATCAGGTATATGGTTCTATACTCGGCGGAACCCCACGGCTTGACTCACACTCTATTTGTGAGAGACACTTCTGTAGCTCCTCCTATATTTGTATATTGGCCTATATTATACTATTTACCACACCAAGCGCTCTCAGAGTATGTGTCAATAAATTTCGGTAGCTTTGAAACAACTGATTGTAGCTCTGAGAGTAAAGAATGAAACAAGGGTGTGGATGGAGGCAGGGGGGGGGGGGGGTGACAGTAGTATGTGCCCAGGGCTATGGAGACAAGATTTTTAGTGCTTTATGCGGAATCGTTTTTATAATTGTATGAGCGAGCGATTTGAAATTTATGACCGCACCGTATCTCAGAGGAGTAATATGCAGCAGCAATACCTCGTCTGCATGTTGCGGCAATTGCGCGCAAATGTTGATCCAAAAAATGGACAAATTATAATGTCGGCTGCACGAGAGGGTTTTCCGGCTGCTTACACAGATACAGAAAATCATACGAAGTCAGGGGCGTGGTTCTAACTGTATAAACATCACTGCATAAATGTTTTGCGTGCTTTAAAGCTGAGCCACAGATCCTATAGCAGAAATGGTGGAAATTCAAAAATAAAAATAAATTTTTTTTGGGTCGACGACTAAAGCAGCACTTATTATCTCTCTCTCTCTATCTCTCTCGCATAAATTTTCAACTATTTCGATGGCTGGTGTTTTGGCCGGGTTTCAGACAAATAGTCGAGAAGATTTCTGAAGCTTCGTCTGAACCAGTTATATAGACAAGCCTGTTTCTGTATATTTTGTATAGGAGAAACGATATATCATTTTACCATTTACCCAATGTTAATATATAAAGCCCGGAATAATTATACCGTATATAATTGTATACAATAATTGTACATATAATATACCTATAGTATATATACTAAACGTATTTTTGATTCCTCCTATTTTAATTTAACTTTTTTTCACTTTGTTTAAAAATTACAGAAAAAATGTGATAAACTTATTTATACCTATAAATATATTATATGAGAACATATATAATATTTACGAAACACACACATATAATATATATATTATATATATATATTCATTTATTGGTAACATTGTATTCAAAACTTGATAACAATTAAAAAGCAACGGCTGCGTACATATATATATATAAATTAAAACATAGAAATGTATTAGGTCAATTATGTTAAACAATTCCTTCTTAATATATTCATGAACAATTCCTTCTTAACATCTTCATGAAGAATTCCTTCTCAACATATATTCATAAACAATTCCTTCTCTACATATTTATGAACAATTCCTTCTTAACATCTTCATGAAGAATTCCTTCTCAACATATTTATGAACAATTCCTTCTCAACATATTTATGAATAATTCTTTCTCAACAGATTCATCAACAATTCCTTCTCAACATATTCATCAACAATTCCTTCTCAACAGATTCATCAACAATTCCTTCTCAACATCTTCATCAACAATTCCTTCTCAACATATTCATCAACAATTCCTTCTCAACATATTCATGAACAATTCCTTCTCAACATATTCATCAACAATTCTTTCTGAACTTCTTCGAATTTATAAGAAGGTTGTATCATTTGATTATTATAAAAAAATTATAATTATTATAATTACTATAAAAATATTATATCAATTGCATTGTGTGATATTTTATAGCTTTATACAAAATAAATATGTATATCTCCTATATTTAGGACTAATATTTGCCTTATATGTCTGAATTTGTTTGTTACTATTATCTATTATAGTAACCACATATTTATATGAATAAATTATATACACGTAAGTTAACATTCTTGAAATTCAAAATAGATAGTAATTAATAGGTATATATATATATATATATATATATCCAATATGAAGCTTTATTAAGTTTAAAAAATAGTTATGGTTATTTTTATGTTATGTCATGTTCAAACATATATTAATTAAATAATGTTTTTCATTGTTAACAGTGATAGTATTTAAGTTTTCAGAAGTTGAAATTCAATAAATATGTATATATATATATATATGTGTGTGTATATGTATATTATTCGATTAGCACGTAAATATTTAAACATATTTCTATTTAGTAATCGTTTCTAATGTGGCCAACAAATTACAATGAGCAACGCTTCCTTCCTCCACCATTTCCTGCCTTCGAGGAACTATAATTACAAACACAAGGAAGTTTCAAGTTAGTCTCTCTTTGTAGTTGCTATCTCATACATACATATATATATATATATAGGCCTCTATATTATTATAGGAAACTTACTTGCTGAGCGATCTCGACTCATATATATCAGATAATTCGCATAAACTATTATTTGTTGTGTTAATTGTCTATATATATTATTTTTTATTACAATATAAAATTTGTTATGTATATAATTATAGATTCGAGTTGAACATTTAGTTTGTTAGATATCTTTATCTTTTAATGTTAGACTATTGGTACATGGTATAATCCAACCGAACTTTATTAAACGATATCGTATACGATATCGTTTAATAAAGTTGTATCTATAAACCTTTCTCCCACAGTCACTTGTTTAAATGTCTAATAATTATTTCCGATTTATATATATATACATAAATTATATATCAATAATAGTATCAATAAATATCAACTATATAGTTTCAATTATTGAGGAGTTTAAAATTCAAGCTAAATATAGCTTATCGTAGGCTAATTATAATTTCGATGGCATTAAGATTGAATTTTGAGATTAAAATGAAGTTGTTTAAATGGTTAAACACAATTTTACACATTCCAGTAATATATTTCTATTGTTATTTATGTGTATTATGAATAAAATTAAGAATGTCATTGGATATAGTTTTACACCTTATTTGCCGTATTCGAGACTTTGTGCATAAGAATACATGTTGGTCATCAGTTTGCATAATATTCTATACAGAATATGACACCGAATATAGCCATGAGAGTATGAATATATAATTATGTGTGTCTGATTCTGGATAGAAAACTCGAACTTAGATTTTCGGTCGGCGCATTTAATGTTTTAATGACCGCGGCGCGCTAACTGTATGTTCAAAAAACACCTTTATTATAAAAATTTGAAACAGTTCTGTAAAACCGTCAAGGCTATAACGTCAATGGTCACAATGTACATTACAAACAATACGGGAATAGATGTTCTGGATTTTCGATGTTTAAAAAAGTATCGATATAGAAAAGAGGACGAAGCATTCGGTGTAATGATTGATCACCTGGAAGGTTATAGGCTGAGCCTCTGTATAATGATTGATCGCCTGGAAGGTTATAGGCTGAGCCTGTGTGTAATGATTGATCGTCTGGAAGGTTATAGGCTGAGC
>JAUZND010039634.1:0-21288 GCA_034780555.1 Coelogynopora nodosa
TCATAAAAGAATTCAATTCTATTTTTTCATCTAAAAATCTCAGAATTCCGGAATTTTCCGGAAGATTCCCATCTATGTAATTTAAAGGGTACATTAGTAGTATAGGAAGAGTGGATTCGGCCCTCTATTGACCTTTTAACCTTTGACATTTTGAACATTGACCACTCTTCCTATACTACTTACATTAATCAATAGTTTTTTAATACATTTTGAATAAATCAATAAAATTATGTTAACAGGTTAGGAATACATGATAAGATAATATAATAAAATATTGTGCACCTTAAATAGTTTTAATTTTACAGATCATTAATACAAGTTGGAAGTTATGCACAAGATAAAATGTACGAAATCAAATATTATAGAAAAGAATTACTAAATTAGCCGGTTCACCGGACATCAATGTTATGGTATTGGATAAAATTAGCTCCGCCTTATTGTAAGATCACACACCGTCTTGAAACGCAAAATATGTATTATAACATAATTAAAAATATTATTTACCTAATCTGTCGACCCGTAACATGACACATAAAGCAGTCTATCATTTATATGTTTTAAATAAAGTTCCTTATTTTCCAAAAAAAAATTAATTATCGAAGTGAGTTTACACAGAAGATTGTTATTATAACATTTCATGATATTACATTAAACATGAGGAGAACATGAAAGGTTCAAAAACTCGCCGTAACACACATCTAAATGACATGTCAGCAACTGCAAATGGGTTAATATTTCATCGTGTACGAAACTCCATACATGATTTCCTTAACAATATCTCGCAATAAATTATGATTACCAATTTTTTAACAAGTCTAAACATACATTATCCAATTAAGCTTCACTAAATATATTTCCTTTTTACATATAGAAAAACATTAATTTAATTTTTTTTTAATTTCACAAAAGCCCACACAGAATACTCGGCATTTACAGAAAACTGGATATAACTACTCCGTAATAATTATAACGCTGATACTAGTGTTATTGGGTTGGTAGTAAGGTAGAAATATCATTAGAAATATCACACGTAAGAACTAGATGTCGTTCAAGTGATGCATTTATAACAATTAACAGAGTTAGACACTAGCAGCTAATAGTTAACATCGGGTTACCGGCGACTTAATTAAAATAAATTAAACATCCTCGTCAGTGACGCAGTGATAAATGACGCGAATTGGATTGGGAAAAAAAATTCGCGATTTTAATTGTTAATAATCATAAGATAATAACTGTCATCTTTTTCTCGTAATATGAGAAGGAATGATTTGATTGAAAGAATAGGTATAGGGCTATATCAGAAGTAAATATTTAAGAGGTCTATTCTGTTCTTAGTGTAACCCTTACTGTAATTTCGACTATAGATCAAAATAATTTTGATTAAAATCGAGACCTGGCATAGCTCCTCCAGACAACAGATGCAATGCCCTGCATGTCAAAATCAATTCAGCTTCCCCCTTGGCTTTATAGTTAGAAGGCGGAAAGTTTCCATTTTTATTTTAAATAGAAAATACTTTTAGGCCTTGCAATCAAGAGCAATGATGCAGAAGTAGAATTAATATCTATGCGGCATTCCAGAGTATTGATGCAGAATCAATATCTATGCGGCAATCCAGAGCATTGATGCAGAATCAATATATATGGCGCAATCCAGAGCAATGATGCAGGATCAATATCAATGACGCAATCCAGAGCAATGATGCAGAATCCTTATGTATGACTCAATCCAGAGCAAATGATGCAGAAGTAGAATCAATATCTATGGCGACTTAATTAAAATAAATTAAACAAATTTAAAAAATGTATCAATCCAGAGCAATGATACAGAATCAATATCTATGGCGCAATCTAGAGCGATGATGCAGAAGCAGAATCAATATCTATGACGCAATCCAGAGCAATGATGCAGAAGCAGAATCAATGTCTATTGCTCAATCCAGAGCAAATGATGCAGAAGCAGAATCAATATCTATGGCGCAATCCAGAGCAACGATGCAGAAGCAGAATCAATATCTATGGCGCAATCCAGAGCAATGATGCACAATCAATATCTATGACGCAAACACGTAAACAAGCTCAACTGTTATTAAAATACGTTTTAAGTTGATAGTCGAAAAAATTGTTTGGCTATTTACTGACTTCTTTTTAGATTCTGATATTACATTTTAAAAAATGCAAGATATTTATAAAAATCATTTCTATGACGTTTTCATCAAAGAAAGCCTACTCAAACCATCATCGATCCGGTATTATGAAGATATCTGAGAGGCTCTATTATCCAATTTAATTATCATGTAAAACTCTCATCAATCATACTCGCCACATCTTCTCATGTTTTCCAGTTATTTTTGTTCTTAACTGTTGTTGACCTTTTAGTTTCAGCATCATTATAGGTTAATTTTGTAGTTGTCTATATTATAATAATATTATTTACAGGAGTGTAACAGAACTCGAAATTTATGGATGGAATTAGTTCAGGTGACATTTTTGAAAACAGTGATTAAGTATAATAATAAATAAATAAGTACGATAGTTAAAACTTCAATTTGAGATAACTTCCTTGAACACTATAAAATTAATAAAAGTATTATAAATTTATAGACTCATATTTCAAATGAGTGAAAATAATTTAAATTAAAAAAAAATGATCATATATCAATTGATGGAAAAATTAGAATTTATCAATCTTAAAAACAATAGGCAAAATAGATACGTAGGTCGATAACTATAGATAGATATTATTCATAAAATTGCACAATATTATTTCTATACAAATTTAGAACATAGAGATATCTTTCCGCGATCCCGATTAATTGTTGGGATATCATCACGGATGTGGATAGCCTCTTTAATATGTCAGATATATATATACAGAAGTATATAAATATATATATATGTATATGTTTAATATATTTAGTGATTAAGTTGTCAAGAGCTATAAAACAATGTTATGAGGGAATATTAACACAAATAATAGTATGTCAGTGTCGAGTCCCATTAAAATTGACATAATGATTTTAACGAAATAATGAACTACACTACATATAAATAAGTCATAAAATAATATTTAGTGAAGATTATTATTATCACGAATTGGATAAAATATGAAGTTTTAACAATTGCCGGGAATAAATATAATATACTATTGTATTATAAATAATGCAATTACAGTATCGACGTAAATTAATTGGACACAAGTAAAAACACAAAACAAAACATATTAAAGTATATAATGTTTCATTATGCAGTAGATACTTATTTCTTGAATTCTAAAATATCTAAAACAACATTATATACAAATAGATGTCTAAAACGTTAAAATACAAATTTTATGAAGTATGCATTGACTTATAGGTGTATTTAATGTTCAGCATAATAAATCTCTAAGTTTCAGGAGAAAGTCACGAGTTACTAATGAGTTACATGTAATGTGCAGAAACAACGATTTTGAATGAAAGTACACACATACATGTAGGCCTTACATACATTTAGTCAGCCATCAACTAGGCCTATAGTAATATATACTAAACTAATGAAATTGGCATATAAGACTAGAAGACTTCACGAAACCGATCAACTATCTGCAAAAGTCGTCCAAGATTGAGTCAGGAGAATTACTATAATTACTCAACAAAACTTTAACAGCAACTGGTATTCGGTGAAAACTTCAAAAATCACTTGACTTATCCGGTAAAGTTGGTTTTGGCGGTATAAATTCTGCCGATCACTCTTGGAACTCTTGAGTGACTTTTGCAGGTAGTTGGGGCTTCTTAAGGAGGTCTTCTAGCGTCTAATGCCTGATACAAATAATGTGTAGAACCGATAGATGACTTGGACATCGCTTGATATTGTACTTTTTTACTACAAAATCGCTAGTTCTGCTCATTCTTACCATGAAACATTAACAGTGCGACTCAATAAAAATACACAATATTCTGTTGAAAATTTCTATCGTTCATTAAATAATTCATCTAAGTATATATTCACCTATTAGTCGACATACCTTAAAAAGTTTGTATTTCATATATTAAAAAGCTAACATGTTGTTACATAAAAATATTTTAGAATTTTTAAAAAATGAATATACAAGTACACTGCATAACACAATAATAGCAACGCATAATATATTGTTCTGTGTTTTTTTACTTCAGGCCAAATAATTCATTAAGGAAGACACAGCGAAGACTGCATCCTCCATGTTATCCCCATAGCAACCGATTACAAAAATGCATAACCGTTACATCATCATATCAATTTTAATGAGGGTAGACATACAGATTAGCGTTATAGGATGTACAGTTCAAAAGATAACATTATTTATGTCCAAAATATAACAATTCGAGGCTGGAGGGAGTAAAGAAACAGGGAAAATGATTATTGAAAATACACTGTAACATGGTTTATATGTTAAGTATCACAAATTAATATATTTTAACTGTTTTGTTAATCTATTCATAAAGATATAAATTGATATTTTATATTCGTAATGTGATGATATGTTTGGGAATTAGATATTTTTTTAGAGTTTTAGCAAATTAGAGTTTTTAGCAAATTTTCGCATATTGTGGTGTTTCTATTTCTAGCACCCACTTAAAAATATTAACAACTGAAAACCTAAACTTCAATCAAAAGGATATAATTTCATAAAAAACATAGTCCCAAAAGTTATTAAAATGGAAGAGTTTCTACATATTGACTCGCAGAATATTGTATTCTATCACACATGAAATAAAGGTAAATGACGTCATAGTGGATAATATTACGTCATACACTGTTTCACAGTTTTTAACTGGGTTACGGTCATTCAGTCGAACAGTACTTCAGTCGAGTAATATACAAAAAGCATTTATTCGGAAACGACATTACATACAATATATTTCTATCAATTTCAAAATGAAATTAATACATAACAGATTGTTTGAAGTATAAATACTTTCAGAAATAGAAAGAGCATTATGGAAAACAATATTAACATGTTAAAAGAATATTACTCAAATTAATTATTTTTAATATGAAAAGCAGTAATTCTGGTAAAATTTTGTCATTTAATGTCTCAAATTAAACACATTATATTTAAATGAAACAAATAAATGGTAAATTTAACGCCATTAATCTCAATAAATAAAATCATAAATAATACATAAAATTCAAAATATTATATTGCCTATATATTAAAAACAAATTTAAATTAAAATTTCTACATCAAAATAATTCTAATAAAGACAAACACATTTTAACATCTAACAAATAAAAAAGCAGAACTAAAAAAACACGACAATTATTTATTTATCATTTAAAGGAAAACAAGATAAAGTTCATACAGAACTGTATAACAAAGTTTAATGTTAGATGCTCAATTTGAATGTCAAGTAAAACGTGTTAAAAACATGAGGAAACATTACTGACATTTTCTGATGCGCTGTAGGCAAATGTTTGCAAATCATTAAACAAAAAATGATAGAAAAATATAGAAAAATAGGTTAATTTAAATGTTCACGTGTATTTTTCCAGGACAAATTCTATTTTTGAAGAGATCCCTGGGAAAGAAAAAGTAACAAATCAGCCTCGGGAATCCCGTTTTCAACATAAAAATCCTTTCAATCATAAAATGATATTAATTTAATTTAGACAATTACATTATCAAGTTATTAAAAGCAAGTCACAAATAGCTTGACGTTTTTAAGTTAATAATGTATTACGTGATCGTAATACTAAAGTTCATCGCTCTACAAGGAGGTGACTATAAGAGAGTCTCGCGTGAGTTGAATAAATGAAATAAAATCATGAAATATCTAATAAGAAAACAAATTAGTTTGTGGGAATTATAGGCTGTTAAGGGGTAGGGGGGGGCGTTACTTTTTTCATAACACTTCATGTGTTTAGTAGGCAAGAAAACACAGATGCTCAATCTAGTTTCTAATAAAATAATATTAAATTAAATTTGTAGAAAAAAATATCAGTTAGTGGATCATACCATTCTGAACATATCAGTATCATTACCTTTGTTTTAAAACTGATACCTGAGCAATAGCAACGCATAGCAACGCATAGCAACACATACCACGCATAGCAACACATAGCAACACATAGCAACGCATAGCAACACATAGCAACTCACATTGAATTGCCACTGCTAGCAAGTTGTTCGTTGCTAACCGGAGTCCAGATAAGATTGGGCCCGAACACGATGCTCAGGTTGTGCGCGGACATCTTGTTCTCCCCCTCGTAGCCGGCCACTTTGGCCAGAAACCTGATGATATACTCGAGGTTGACTCTGTTCGCCGTCGGTAGGCGATCGAGCAGGCGGGCCAGTTCAGCCAGTCTCTCGTTACAGTCGTGGCTGGAGGGGAACAAATGCCGCGACAGCTATGAAACTGGTGGAAACCGTTGGGTTCTGTTCTGTTCAAGGGTTCTCAAGGGGACCTCAACTGTTCGCCACTCTCTTTGACTGTCTTGTTGCAGAAGATGGGTTAAAGAATCCGGAATTAACATTCCCTCCATAATGGAGTGATTTTGATAAAGGTGGATTTGAGTATTGGCGGCCAGGGTTCTCATCAAAATCTTCAATTTTTTCATTTAATTGATTATTTATTTATTTTATGCTAGCTGGAATTATTTGGTATTATCATTAAAATTCCTAATTTTTTCTGTTGTATGTTATCTGATGTTAGATATCAGAATTAATTTTGTGCATAAAAATGTATTGTTTTCATTATAATTTTTATATAATAATCCGATTTATTCTGAATATTTTTCATTGATAATATTTTTGTTTAACTTAATATTGATTTTGATAGTAACGTATAGTCATTGAAAAACGTTAATCAATAAATTAATGTTTCTAAAATAGGTGTCCTTAATTAATAATTTTATAAATAATACATGTAAACAATAGTAAACTCCAACATCTAATTTTACACAAAAGATCATCGCATTCATTGATATATTCTAAGAGGCACCGTATTGTTAAAACAAAAAAAACACGAAAAATCTCGAAACCGACATTGAATCAAATCGGCATTGTGTGGAAAAACCATGGAATAAAAACAAAGGTTTTAAATGCCACAGCAGTACACAGTATTCATAAGCGCATTTTTCGAACAAAAAACACAAAATGGATAAAAATTAATTTTTACATAAAAATGTAGACAATTTCATAAATAATAAATCATACATGTAAACAATCAGTAAAGCTTAACTAACCATCTAAATCTAAATATAAATTAGTATAAAAAATATGGGAGACAAAATTTTCCTCTCAAATTAAACTTTCGCATAAATATGTGAAGTAGCAACTGAATAAGTAGTGGGAAAATGCGGGGTACAATATGTGGGTACATTTAGGGTACACGTGGGTACATTTAGGGTACACGTGGGTACATTTAGGGTACATGTTGGGTGCATTAAGGGTACGTGTGGGTACATTTAGGGTACATGTTGGGTGCATTAAGGGTACGTGTGGTCTTAACTTCGGTCCTGAGATTTGGCTTTTAGTACTCCTTCCAATGCTTGTTGACAATAATGGATAAAATATACATCGAAATATATTGAAACATATTTGAAAGATGCTTTTCTCACTATTTGTGTCGAACGCAATCAAAGAATAACTCGCCAATTCCAATTCATTATACACCTAAATGGACAAATAATTGATCTAAAAAACTAACCAAACTCTTTCATTCAACAGATAACAATTACAATGTTTAAGAATGTAATACACAAATGGACAATCAAATTTGGAATATAAAACACAAAATCACAAATTGATAAATAATAATAAATATCCAATAAATAACAGTTAAACAAAGATAAACTAAGTTTTGAAAGCCGCAAAAATTAATAATATTTTATATCGTCTTGGAGTTGTTTGGCCACGATTTCAATTTGAACTAAATAAGGAAATACAAGAAGTTGCCCCAGACAAAATGTAACATGAATAATTATTATCTATCTCTGTCTTGCCAGCATCTCATCATCAGGCCCTTTTATTGTCTTGCGTAAATTATACCGATCCTGCATTACATTTTGAGAATTGACGATGAAATAAAAATTCATTAAATCTTATCAAAAGGAAATATTATAACGATTCGCTGACAATGGCAGTTAATTGACAATGCATTTAACCAATACAACATACTTCTAAGATTTATAAGACTAAATGTCGCATGCTGTGTAATCAGAAATATATATATATATATGTATCAAATACAATGATTCGGGTAGGATAAGAAAATTTTAGTCAGAAGAGGAGTAAAGGATATTAATTATACATAAAATATATAAAGAACATTAGCTTACAAAGATGAGATTATATTCATTGAAATTATAATTTTAAAATGTGTTTCTTTGCAAATATAGTGGAATACAAAACGATAATACTTTACATACTTCTTCACTGTATAATTTTTATATCCCAAACGTAAATTAGAATTTAGCTTTTGGATATTTATTTTACTCAAACAACAATAGATTAGGTACTAAAAAAGAAGTGTATATAATTTATATAAACAAATTACAGTAACTGTGATCTCTATTCCTAAAATGATCGCGCCTAATATAACGGTCAAAAATGCCAGAAAAATTGATAAAATAAAGGAGATAAGGTATAAATAGCCTCAAATTAAATTTTAATATTTAAAAGGCCACCGTTTGTTCTCCCATTTAGTTCAAATATTTTCCATCCCCAATTCCCAAACTTCTACAGAATAAGAAACTCGATCAATAACCACATTCCACCGATCAACCTCTGGAGTTCAATCGACCAGTAAATCAAACCAGATAATATTGAACACACAAAAACGATGCCAGCACATTACAAGCGTCAAATGTTCACCTCAGATGTTTCTATACATAAGTCTACAATTCCGAATAGCAACTGGCACAGGTCATATCGATTGCAATGATCGGATCGGAGGGGGTCATTTTTAAGTGTCCTATAAACCTGAATCCAAAATCCCCAACCCCCCCTTCTACTTAAAAGTAATCGAATCAACATGATCAGATACGTTTTATGGGAGGAAGTCCCCCGTATATAGGTACGCGCGTCTCGACACAACATAATATGGCATACATAGAAAGTACCCAGAACACCGGTTTGAATTGGGTGACACGGCGAAGGATTAAGATAATAGCCGCGAATGTTCGGCTTTGATTGTTGCGGACTATCAACGAGGACATTAAACGGAACAAGGCATCCTATTGGAAGCAACTGCTGTTTGTGGTTATTTTCAGTTCTAATTGGAATACACAGCTTCATGTTCAGCTACATTATGCCAGAACTACGACTAGAATATAAAACGGAGAAACTGATCGTATCAACTGATAATATTCTGTCTGCAAGAATAAAACGAGATAGCAACTGCTTGCGAACAAAATCATTTAATTTAACAGCATGTTATAAACTACATCGAACAAAACAACATTTAGAAACATGCAGCATAGTATAAAAAAAAGTGTTTATTTTAGTTCATTAACAAAATGATATGTGGACAATAAGATAGGTAATATGATCAGCTATAATCCAATTACAACCTAACTATCTTCAGCTTTGTAATTGTATATTTTTTAAATGTTATATTGTAAATATATTCAATAGTTTTTCATAACTATGTATACAAACACAAGAATCTCAAAAGCGCGCTACTTTTCATTAAAAAATGACAGCAACCTATTACAATGCAAAAAGCATGATTTATCGATAATGATTCAGAAGAGATGTATTTACTATCAGAACTATCAGAACAAGAAGTTTTATCACTGACATAATTGACTTCTAAATATTTAACCCTTTTAATCTTTACCGAAACAGTTTTCATTTCACAATAAATTATTTATCTCAAATATTGATTGAAAAGGGTATAATATAATATTCTTCATCTTTATTTTAACTCCAGAACAACTCCTATTTTATTCTCCGGTTCAAAAAGCAATTAAAAATTTGAGAAAACAATTATGTGATTCAGTGGAAGAATTAAAAGCCTCCAAAAACGATGCTGACTGAAGAAATAAAAAAAATAAAAAAACTTGAACCATATAATAATTTAAAATATCGGGTCACCTTTAATTCAAATAAGGATTAATGTGTCGAGAATAATTGAACAAAACATGAAGGTTTAAAGAGTCACTATTCACTCGTGACTAAACCTTTTTGAGTCATCAGACAAATAATGAGCTACGTACATTACTTAAGATAATCCACATTTATTTCCGAGAACAATAAAACCTTGAAAACTATGTTTTGAAAACAACTAACCACCAGTCTAGATCCTTCAATCCCGACACAGCGGGAAAATGCGTACATTGTGATCAATGCATCCGTCAGGTTACGTTCCGAGCCGAGCCGAGCCGACAATACTTTATTATCGAGAACTAAATATTCAGTAAATATTCAGTAATCTAAATAGACAGTATATTAAATGAACTGTCATTATCATCCGTCGGTGAGGCTGGAGCACTTTTCTGTTTGATTGTAGCAGCAAATGTACTGCAATGTTATCTGTTTTAAGAATAAGATAGGCTTATTACCTACGACCAACTTAATCCGATGGATTTCCTCAGGAAATCTATCATTTTAGTGATATAAGCTTGTAACGATTTGGACCGTCAATCAACTCTCAGACTCATTTCAATAGATTAGAATTGTTTTATTAAAATTAATAAATACACAGATAGTAAAACAAACCTTTATACAGTGGAATTGTTAAAGAAATCTGTGGATACATTGTATAAAAAACGTGCATAAAATAATAGCGTATTTAAATTATCTTTTAAATATATAAATAAATTAATTTTAATTATATTCTACGATGAATCAATACCATTTGACAATGAAATCAAAAAATGTGATTCTGACATTTTAACGAAAAATAGCCGATTCTACATGCGGGAACAAGTGTGGTTTAACTTTTTCGATTATTATTTAGTAATCAATATTTAATTAAATAATTTATAATATATTACTCAGTAATGAATAATTGACTCTTTTATAATCTATTACTCAGCGATCAATAATCAATAATTGAATCATTTATAATCTATTACTCAGTAATCAATAATTGAATCATGTATAGCGGTGGCCTAATGGCTAACATCTCTGCCTTCAATCTTGAAGGTAGGTAGTGAGTTCCATTCTCGGTACGTACTTCTGGCTGATTAGCATCACGATTTAAATAATTTATAAAATGCTGAGGTCACATGAAAAAAGTTGCTTATGCTTTGTACGTATGTCTATACTTATCTAATTTATGACTTAATCACTTTAGTAGCCATTGAAAAAGAGAAATGTATCGAAACTTGTTTTGGTAACTTTGACAATTTGATCTAATCGAATCTATTCTAATCTAATCTATCGAACCCTTCTATTGATCGCAATCCACTTAAATTGACTGTCGTACAATAACAACGTGGCAACATCTGGACCAACCTGGACCAACCTGGACCAACCTGGACCTACATTTGCAGCGCCTCAATCCAACTTTCGTAGAGACTGAAGGTGAGCAGTGGTTCCGGCAGAGAGCGGAGGTAGTGCTTGAGTGCGTCCCCAATCACGGAGGTATCGCAGATGTCCAGCAAGCTCCGGTCGGTACGCATCAGATTCAGGGAGCTCTGGGGGTAGTTGGTGGGGGGCGGGGTACCATGTTTGTACAACAGTATTGTGTAGGGACGTGGTTTTTTTATACTGGCATTACGTCTATCAGTACGAGTCTCCCGC
The DNA here is from genome assembly GCA_034780555.1 of Coelogynopora nodosa. Taxonomy (NCBI): domain Eukaryota; kingdom Metazoa; phylum Platyhelminthes; order Proseriata; family Coelogynoporidae; genus Coelogynopora; species Coelogynopora nodosa. The sequence continues at coordinate 11,711 of JAUZND010039634.1, forward strand.
CATGCCTACCGAAATGCCCTCTACAGCAGACCTGTGTGATTAACTTGATTTACTGCTTGAGAAGCAGTTAGACTCAGAGGTAGACACCAGCTTCCACCGCAGAGGGCAAAGCAGCCACTGCAAGAGACGCCGATGCACAGACAGAAATTCTTCCTAAAGGAATGATGAGGCGCACCACAGCGGGCACTGTCCCTGAGCCTCCCTGGGAAGCCGTTGAATTTAATCATGTAAGGTGGCCTGGTCGGGATTCGAACTAGGGACCTTCGGTACTAGAGGCATGCAAGCTACCTCTGCGCCACTGCGGCTGCTCTGTCGATTGTTGCGAAATGATATGCAATTTCCAATGAGTTCAATTAAGGCCACAATTTCATATCTGTGATGAAGTAATATTTTACAAAAAAACCTATATAATTTATATAAACCTATATAATTTATAATTGCAACCGCCTACTAGCGATAAAATATCACACTATTTTTTTAATTATTGATCAATTAATTTATACATATAATTGAGATAATTAAATGTTAGTTATTCAAACAATTTTTTTATCAATTTCAGTTTTTCAACGTCATGAATTACATCTTCTTGAAAATATTTAAGGTTTTTGAATTCAGCGACAATGTAAAAGTATGGAATATTTATCAAAAGATGTTAAAAATAAAATACTTATTATCTCAATTTGTTCATTAGAGTACTTTTTAAAAAACGTGACAAAGTAAGCATTTTTACTGATTTTTACAGTTATATTTATGATGAAATCAAACATATGAAAGTGGATTATATTTCATTTTTACTCAATACGGGATGATTACTGCTAGTTATCATACAATATAAAAACAACTAAAGGTAATGAAATATCTAAATTTTTTTTTTTTTCATTGTGGTATAAATTATATACTTTACAGATATTCTACCATTTTTCTATTTATTTAACGTTTGCCTACTAATTATGTTTGCTGTATGTAAGTATATGTATCTTCTCACTTCTGTATCTACACATAGCAGTGAACGATAATGAAATTAGTTTCATTTCAGTCGCCTGGTACAAATTGCCGGATAAATTGTCTGTTAATTAATTGTCTGTCGGATTAATTGTCTGTTAAAATAGCAAACAAATGTGCAATGTCCTAAGCAGGAATGTATTGAATGGACTAGCCTAGCCCTCCGTTGTCTTTTTCAGCAATAGGCATCGTGTCATATGGAAGCAATCAAATGAATTTTTAATGAAGCAACTCATTACAATATTCTCAAAGGACATTGCGTCAAAGCAAACTGCTAACGTATACATTAGCAACATCATAAACTGTTACCAATAGAAACATATATAATATTTTTGTAATTATAAAAAATACGGTTATGCACATTATAATGAACTGCTACTAAATACCAATAGCAACAGACACAACATCTGTAATAAATATATAAACGATGTAGTCCAGTCCAGTTCAAGAAGCAGCTTGAACTAACTATAACATAAAACATAAACGTTGTGGATAATCATCATCATGTTCCAATTGATAACTTTCCTGTCTATAATGACTCTAACAACCGTCGAAGCGGGGAAGTTCCAAAAGCGAACCATTCGACAATGCAGTCTGGACCAACTCAACGGATCACAACAAATGCTGCCTTCATTGATAACTTGCATTATAACCTGCGAGTCTGATCCCCTCTGCAAAATGGTCGTCTATAATGGAAGCGTTTGCTCCCTCTACTCGGGAACAGCCAACTACTTCAAGGAACAACTCCCCAACTGTGATGAGGGTGTTGAAGCATTTGTCCTCGAGTCCGAGATCATCACCTGTCCTGCCGATTACACGGAACACGATGCAGCACGACCCTGGTCCTACTATAAAGCATATCCAAGGGCCACATACACCTTCACCTGGGCTGCAGCTGAGGCGCAGTGTGCTAGCGACGGTGCAAAACTGGTGCAAATATCTTCTGTGGCAGAAAGGGCTTTCATTGGTACATGGTTTAATATCACTTTGAGCCATTATGCGGGAGGATATCAGATTCCGGGGTCAGTGGAACCTGCCGGTGGCTGGGTTTGGACTGGATCTAACGAGTCGGTGATTATGAGTCTTTTCCGTCCTGGACAACCGAATAATTATGAAGGCATTGAACATCATATGTATCTATATTTGGAAGATGACACGATTCTACTCGCAGATGGTTATGGCCCTCATGTAGCAGGATTTCTATGCGAGTGTCTTATCATATAGTGGCGCACCGTTTCCCAAGGAATCCTTTTTATTTATTTATTTTCAAAACTATTTTCAAAATTATTTGTGTAAGCTTCATGACCCATTAGGGCATATGTTGTTTTTTAAAGTTGACTTTCTTGTTTATTAGGATTTTTGTAAACTCAATTAATTTCTAAATGTTCACTAAGACTTTGATGACACGATTACGTCATTATAGTTGAATTAGGCGCGTTTTTTATGTCGCCAAAAAGTTCACAATACTGCGAATTAAAAATTTTTGCGAACAAAATATTTACGAATTAGTTAATTTTCAGCGATTACAAATTTACAAGTTTATTCAATTTCATCGTCGTAATAACGGATAAAAATGAACTAGTGAAATTTTATGTTATGTTATATAAGTAGACCTATATATTTATTATATATAATATAACATATAAGAATGTGGATACAAAATCATTTAGCATAGACAAATATTGAATGAAGATCCTTTAAATCATTATAATCTATAAACTAATGACAATTCACAAATAACCATATATAGCAGAATATATTTTTTTGTTGCGAAGTATAAATTTGTAATTTAATTTTTTAGTAAAAATGGTATGTGTTTTTTAAAAGTATAAAATGTACCATTTTTTTTAAGTTTACATGTTAAAATATATTAATTTGTCAACATTATTTTATCGCATGTATTATATAGGCGCTAGCTACATTAAATTGGGCGGAACATATACATATATATATTTATGAAATTATTAACTATTTCATTATTTTATAAATTGTAAATCGTTATGTTATTTTTTATGTAATGAAATGAAAATAATATTATGTAATATTTTATTTAACAAAATACTTATAGTTATTCTTATATACGACATGTAACCTGATAACAAAAACATTGTTTAATATTATTTAATGAACATAGTAAAAATACCAGGCAATTTTAAGTTAATAAGCAATCAAATTAATTTCAAGATTTTCCGGTGGTAACTATTATTATAGTTTAAAAATATATTCATTTTTGTTTCTTCATTCATAAGTACTAAGTTACATATAATTTCATCAACTTTTAATTTGTTACTACATTTATACTAAAATTCATTCCGCCCATTTAAAGTTATTTTTCACATTTTCGTTCACAGTTTTTATCAAGAAAATATTTGACCATGTTATAAAACTTTCTATTTAGCATATATGTATAATTAAATTGTGCTGAAATTTGCTAATCTGAACATCTTCAAAAATGTATTGCATAAATATGTAAACCGTAATAAATCAATTTAACTTATTTTATTCATTACTATAATGTATATAACCTCAATTAATAATTTGATTTGTTTTTTATTTCTTTGGATTTGTTTAATACATATTTAAATATAAAATTTGAATAATAATTTTCAAATAAATTCGGCTTATACAATACGTTACACGTACAGCTAGCTAGTACACTGAGCCATACTGGTGAAATGAAAATTAATATTCAAGTGCAAGTGTTGAACACGCAACTCAACTGTGTTCAAATCACACTAAACGCTTTTTTCAAAACTTTTAGTTTTTACCGTAATTATGCATCCTTTTAGTGACCACTAACATAATATGCCTTTAAACTGTGCTTTGTAAAAGAAAAAAATTATTAATCTTAATTCAATTTCTATAGCATATTTGTATAAAGAAAACTATTAAATAATACGTTAACGGCTAATATAATGTTTCTTGTCATAAAGAGTGATCCAATTATATTTGAGAATTCTAATTTTTAATGGAAACAATAACAATTGTATGCATTTCTACGATGAGACACATTAACAGGCTGTGTTTAGTAAAGTTTTTTGTTTTTAAATGTGATTAATTTAAACACAAAAGTCATAAGTAATAATAGCAGTAACACCATTTGAATGCAAATTAAATCAAGTCACTAAATCAGCAGTCATGACGTGTTTAGTGTTTTACATTTAAACTAAATTAATTTTTAATTTGATCATGATAGAATTCAAAATTTGCAAATAGCCTTGACAATGATGTCTTAATATGTATTGCCTTTTTTATTCTGTTTAATATAAAAATTAATATTTAAAATTTATTTATTTTATATAATTTTTATAATAAATATTTTAAAATAATTAATATTCAATTAAATCTTAAAAATTATTAAACATTATTTCTTGATTTAAATTTATTTGAAGTATTATTAACTGTGCACTACTTCCTACTTCGTTAAAATATATTTCATATATCAAACTCATCAGCGCACTACTTCTATAAGTTTTATTGATCTCCATATATTCGCTATTAGAAGTTTGATATATTATTAATTGTGATCATATTATGGTGTTATAGTGTTTTCCTTAAATAACACAAAGATATTGTTTGACACAACTTTGCAATTAAACTTGACATGTTGAACATACAAACAAACAAACGTTGATCTCATCTGAATGTATTGTGTTTATTTTGACTTTTCCTTTAGATTTTTATCAAACTGTAAGCTTTTTAACTTTGAAACATTTATAAAAATCCATTTTCAATAAATACAAAGTATCATGTCAAATACTGCAATAATTTCCTAGATGTACACATACCATTATTTTAAATGAATAAATGTGTCAGTTCGAAAAGGAGTGTATTTTTTCATTGAGTTGGGACTCAACTATAGTTAAACTAAGTGAAGCTGTTAATTAAATATATTTCTGAACTCGGTATGTCATTGATTAGGCAAACATGTGCACGTCATTGTGTTGCTATGGTGTATCCTATTTGTTATTTTAAGCGTTACATGAAATAATTTGTTTTGACACTGGGTGACCAGTTGAGTAGCGAGAAACAAAACATGAAGAATCCTGCGGTAGTATTCCCACAAGTGTAAGAAACTGCGGAATAGATCACCCAGTGGAGTCAGTCGTGAGTCTCTACAGAGTTACAGATTACCGAGAGAAAGGATTTCAGTCACACAACAGTCGGGTTAGAAAGAAATGTATCGAAATAGAGGAAACTGTCGATTGGTGTTCACTATGAAACCAAAATTGTGTTAATATCGATTATAAAATTGACTCTTTCAGCCCAAAAGCTTAAATAGCTGTTGATATAGACAATATATGTTCAGTAGAAAAATACCATTTTAGCTCGATTTTGGAGAATATTCTACCACAAAATAATTCAATCGAGAATGCCTTGAGAGTGTGGCAGGTAGGTACTGATAGGTTCCGTATATTTTGAGCAGTAAACCATGAAACATCGGTGGTTCAATTTGACCCTTTTAGAATTAAGACATCTGAACAACAGGATGTACCCGACGCGGCATTTCAATACTCCAACTCAGTCCCGGTTATCTAATGGTCGATTCCAGATTGTTTAAATCATAATTTTAAAAAGACAATATTCACAATAAATGTGAGACTATTAAAATTTACATCTATACAATAAAATGCAAACCCCTAGAAGTAAAGAATTCAACCCACAGATTATGCAACTAGTTAAATCCTTAAAAAAAGGAGAACTTGAAGCAAAGGGAACTCACATATTATTTTATTACCATTAAGCAATCTAGAAGGAGGTAACTCTGTTAATGACACCATCCGATTTCCATTAAATTGTTGGTTTGAAAGAATTACATAAATTAACACAAACAGTTACATAGTGCACTGTAGGCCTCCAACAGTAAACAATGATACAATTATAATTTGTTTTTAAAAATTTAAGATTTTATCGCCTAAAATAAATATATAAAATTATCATTTCATTACAATAATATATGACCAATTGGGTTTTAACTAAATAAATCACATTATAAATAAATCAATTCAAATCTTCATAAAATCGATGTAAAAAATCTTCCAAAGAACAAAAACAATCCTTACAAGAATATGAAAATAGACAAAATGTAAGAAAAATCTGAAAATTAATGAAATAGACAATAAGAAATACATGATTGTTTTTTGTATAAATATAAATGAGTATAGCACAGTTAATAAATCTACACGTGTGTGGAACAGACAACTTTAAATATAATATATTGGTAGTAAAGGATCACATTTCTGTTCAATTTTACGACACCATCACAAAACAAATAAAAAATTAATTTTCCAAATTATTGAACTCGCTGACGCTCGCTTCGATAATTTGAAAACTCAAACTTTCGTTCAATAACTGCTGATTTAGCATGGATTTTTATGCAATAACTGTATTATACCACAGATTAATTAAAAAATAAATTCGTAACATTTTCGTGTAATAAATAGTTAAACTGTTTATACGAAGCACAGCAAATTATTTGAACAATTACTTTTTATACACTATTAAAAATGAATGACAAACGATTTGCAAATATCTCTACTCTAGTAAACAAATTAATGATATAATAAGTGAAACTAAAAATACCGAAAAATCAACACGATGGGGCCTATGAATTTTTGAATCTTGGAAACTGGCAAGGAATGAGGAATCTATTTACTTTATAGATTCGGAAACGTTTTTATTCTTATAAAACTCGCTTCACTCGTTCAATAAGAAAAAACTCGAGCTTCTTAGTTTCTATGGGTGGATACAAAAACTATAATATATATAAGTTTGTATACATTTTATAGTATTGGACAATAAAAACCAATATCAATCATGCGTATATATTTCATCTGATTGAAAAACCAATATCAATCGTGCGTATCTATTTTATAGATTTTACATTTTCCCGTCAAATACATTAATTTCTTACGTAAATCAATAAAAATATTTATTTGGCGTGCAATAACTGTTAGATATATAAACGATTTTTATAATACATAAATAGCAAAGCGGTGGTATAATATATAATATAATAATCTATTAAGCAATTATTTCAGTAGGTTTATTGATTTTCCACTATTATTCTCGTGTTTTTTGGTATTTTAAATCAATATAACTTTTTCTTGGAAATATTGATTCTTAATTACTTATTTGATATTTGAACAATTTTATAGACATTATTATAATATTAACTTGTAGACGAAGCGCTCCAGTATAATCAATTATTTCTATAGCCACTTTCAGCAACTCTATGCTTCAATGACCACAACATTGGCGCCACAAGGCCAGGGTGGCTGGCTGACTCACCAGGCTGACCATGCACCGGTGCCGTGGGCAGAGTGGGAGTCGAGGTGCCGCTGGCGCTCTCCCCCCCGCTCGTGGGTGCACTCGAGGTCGTCGAGATGTTGACCAGACCCACCCCGGTGACGTGGAGGAGGGAGGGCAGGGGGGGCACCACCGTGGCCGAGAGAAGGCTCAGACTGGAGGGGGGCAGGGTACCGCCTACGTGGAGGGGGGGGGGGGAGTTGAGGGGTTCACAATGCAAAGCAGAAGAATTTAGTTTACAATCGCGAGATAGTATTATAGAACAAAGCATTGTAAGTACATATGATACATACATATGATAAATACATATTAGGTAAGCCCATATGGATGTATATAATGTGAATATTTGCAGTCAAAACAAAATATTTGAATGTCAAAAACAAAGAGCAGTTGCCTGGGCAACACTGTTATAAATAATTTATTTACAAGTATTTTTTCGTGAATCACTTTTATAGTTAGTTGACAAAGATAATATGTATAAAAAAATAAAAAATCCTCATCAAACTACCCATATTCTTTTTAACTATATTTATTAAAAAATATGGGTAAATATATACTGACTGTTAAAATACAACTAAATAATTATATGATTAATAAAAGATTATTTAGTTTCGCGTTCGAACAGATAAGCTTTATATTAAACTTATAAAATGTAACATTGCCTTGGTTTCCCGCTTCCCTGTGATATCATCTCTCATGCTGACTGATTTTAGTTCACTAAATTTGTGTTGTTTTTCTTTTCTCTCACTCTTTCTTTGTAATCTCTGAAAATTTAGACTCTCTTTTATAATTCGCCAATCAATTTGTTAATTCACTTGCAGAAAGTCCACCAATTTAATTTATGTTTCCTTGTTTACAGCAGTCAATCTTTTACTGAATAAGCAACGGTAATACATATTACATTGAAATCTTCCTCAGTTGTTACATTTCAGTTGTTGACTTAAGCAGTGACTACAAAGTAATACCGTAAAGAATATACCAAAAAACCTTAATTGGGATATTTGAGACTTGACTGACCCTAACAGAGCTTCCTGGAGTCCAACACTTAAAATAAAAATGGGAACATAACAAACCAAAATCAAATAATTTAGAAGAAAAAATAGTACAGCACATAATTGTATTTAATCTTCAACCTTACACACATAAAATTAGAATTAATGAAAATGTTAAGGATTATCAAATTCCATAGCTTTTCCAATTTTTTTTGCACCCTTGTAAGCGTAAGAGAAGGTTACTATGATAAATAGAAATTTCAAGATATTATAGTGATTTATGTAAAGATGATTTTAATTGAATAATAAAGCACATATTAGTGAAAATAATAAATTATAACATTCGACATTCTCACAAAAAACGATACATATAACTTTTTATATAACAAAAGTTATTGATTATAAAAAGTTAACCTTTTCTTTTCCAACCTTTGAAGAGAGCTGATGTTTTCCAGAGAAATACATTTATAAAAAATTGTACTAGATAATTTTAAAATTGTCTCTAAACTATACTACTTAGGGTATAATTGAGCAATATTATGATTATTAAGCAAAAATTACCAAATATTGAAATTTTTGATAATGTATCAAATATGAATGATTTTTTAAACTATTTTTGAAATCTGTTGGAATCCAATTGCTAATTTAATGTAATTATCATTTCTAAAATGAAACAATAATGTTCTTTTATTTATTGAACACTCACCACCGCCACTAGCTCCCCCCTGCGAACTGGACGTGGTACCCCCGGCCGAGAGAGAGTGGTGGTGATGGTGCTGCTGATGATGATGATAGAACACAGAGCTGGCTCCCCCTCCTCCTCCTCCCCCCACTACCGTCGACACCGCTACACTAGTCGACGAGCCAATGGGCGCGGGCGGCGGCGGCAACGGCGGTGCACCACCTCCACCGGCGGCGGCAGCAGCAGCGGCAGGTGGCGGCGGGGGGAGCACGAAGCGGAAGATGCGCACCCGGTGGAGAGTGTCTGCGGTGTAGAGGAGAGCCTCTCCAGTCGTGCGGTCTTCGGAGCAGGCCAACGACTGGACCCGGTAACCCTCGATACGTTCCAGGACCCGACCTTTGTCCTCTGTGTCCTGTAGAGGGGGGGGGGGGCAATGTAAGTAAAATTTTATGGTGGCCGATAGGTGTCAAAATATAACTACGTGTTTTTTTCACTGAATTACTGGTTTTTTACTAAATAAGTTACTTCTTTACTATATAAGTTACTTCTTTACTATATAAGTAACTTCTTTACTATATAAGTTACTTCTTTAC
>JAUZND010039645.1:0-21288 GCA_034780555.1 Coelogynopora nodosa
TAACTATGATGTAACTTGATGTAACTAAGATGTAACCTGATGTAACTATGATGTAACTTGATGTAACTTGATGTAACCTGATGTAACTATGATGTAACTTGATGTAACTATGATGTAACTTGATGTAACTAAGATGTAACTAAGATGTAACTATGATGTAACTAGATGTAACTTGATGTAACTAGATGTAACTATGATGTAACTTGATGTAACTAAGATGTAACCTGATGTAACTATGATGTAACTTGATGTAACTATGATGTAACTTGATGTAACTAAGATGTAACTATGATGTAACTTGATGTAACTAAGATGTAACCTGATGTAACTATGATGTAACTTGATGTAACTTGATGTAACTAAGATGTAACTTGATGTAACTAGATGTAACCTATTAGCAAGAAATCGAAAACTTAGTCAAACCATAGTTATATAAGAATTCCAAGTTTCAATTCACCAGAGTATTTTTTTGGCAAAATAATGCATTTGGAAGAATACTCTGCCTAAGTCGCCACATCCGATCCAGCGACAAGCTACCCCATCCTATACCCATCTCACACACAACACCCTCCTATTCATACAAACACACATCCATCTCCACACTCCATCATGACACCCTATATGTAAACATCATCACCATACAAAAAAGTAACCATCACAACAAATACAACATTTACACTTAACCCTTCGAAGACATGCTTCCACCCTCTCCGCTATATTGTACCAATCAAATCGACAATATCACCTACAAAACTGGCATCATCACATAGATCCTCCCACCCAAGATCACCAATACAGAAACCAAACTTTCCACAATCCCGGAACAACTCCGCAGCAACTGTTATAGTCCCCGCCTTAACAGATGCCAGGACTTTCCAAACTCTCCACAACAACTCTATCTTGTCAATAATGGTCAAAGTTCAAAAGGTCAAGGTCAGGGGTGATCCAGAGTCGACATAACTCCTACTACTCATACCCAGTCTGAGATCAAGTCCAGCCCATGTGCAACCAAAACCAATCATATTTTGAGATACCTTTTCCACTCTACAAACCTCACACACCACGCATAACCACAATACGGGGTCAGGACTACATAGTCAGGTCAGACTATACGGAGCCTAGACAAGCAGCCCGGGCTTAAAGCAACACACCACATAAACAAGTGATGTATTTATCGAATTAGAGAATTAATAAGAGTTTTCTTATATAAAATTTGCATAAAATACATTAATGTACGTCATTTTCAGGTACAATTCTAGTTTTCTTTTATGTGTAATAAAAGGATATAATTGTATTGGAGCAACTATAATTATATGAAAGTTTTGTGATCTATTGTACTGAAACCATAACAAAAGTCACATTAAATTAATGTCACATCTTGAGTTTTCTATTGATTAAAAACATCATTTGAAATAGTTGCTAACTCTAAAATATTACTCGTTAATATAATAAAACTTAGCTGACGATATAAGCAAACCTGCCCAAACGAAGCCAGTTGCAGGGAGTAGGAAAAAAAAGAAAAAATAAGTGAGAGTGGAGGAAAAATAGAAAAATAAGTGAGAGGGGAGGAAAAAGAGAAAAAAGAAGAAGTGGTGGAAAAAAGGTGTTATGGGAGAAAAAGAGGGAGCGGGGTTCAAATTAAAATTCACCCCCCTGAAAAAAACCGCCGGACAGGTTTGCATTTAACAGAATTATAATATGATTTTTTTAAATTTGTATATTTAAAATGAGGCGAATTGTAGGAATTTACCAATGTCGCATAAAGAGGGATTACACCTATCGTACAATATGTGATAGAACTTGGGTAATTCAACATGTCACGAAATAAACAAAGTAGCGAATTGACCGGTGTGCATAATGTAGCTAGAATTCTACATTCCCCTTTTATATACAGAGTACATATATTTAATGATATGCGTTATAGATACAATATATGTTGCATGATGTGTGTGTAATAATAATGAGAGTTCAATAATAGATAGCTTTTATTCGCACTATTTGTTACTCTATTTTTTCAGGTATGAATTTAAAGTTTTTTTAATTAATAAGTATACCTAAGTCTGATGGAGTTTATATAAATCTATGTTTTGTAAACAAATTTTTAAACATTGAAATATTGACACGATAATTAGCTCATTTTATTCAAATATCCTGTTTAGAAAAAATGTAACAAATAATTATAATAAATATAAATACTACATACTTGTCATATATATATATATAAAGGCCTATATATTATAATTGCATACTTGTAAAAATAGAAGGATATATTATAATATATCATACAGAGAATTAACAAACTCTAAATTTTACTCCACCAATATTGTGTTAAAAACTAGGAATTAATATTTAATTCAAAGTATTCTAAATAAGCTAGTAAAATTCATATTCACCAAAAAATGTTCCCTCTTTTTTCAGAAAAGATGTTCAATAGCTTGCTGCTGCGTTTGCTGCAATAGTATACCTCACTATTGGGTAAAATTAATAAAAATAATTAAACCCAGCATAATAAAAGTTAACAAATATTTAATGATTTTTTATAACTTTTCATTTTTGTCTCTTTAGAAAGCAGTATATCTAGTTTTTAAGTAAATGTATTCGACAAATGAAAAATATTACATTATTTTAAACCTATAAGAGTGGAATTGATTATAGATAGGAATAAAAATTTATTCAGATGAATTGATTAAAAAAATGGAGGGTAGGTATCTATATTTAATAGATTATATATGATTTAATTATAAAACTTTTACTCAACAAATTATGAACAGTAAATGTGCGTATCATTTGCACCAGAGGGAAGGAGTCGTCCTACATCAACCCCCCCCCAGGGCTACAATCTTGTTATATGTAGACGAACTGTACTCTGTGATATTGTGGGAGGCAAAAGTGTTAGTCACAGATGCAATACTAAAATGCCAATCATTGTTATTGTTGTGGTTCTCCTTTTATTAATTGAACATTTTAAATATTTCATTATCCCGGTTAATTTGACATAACATTGTTTATTTATTTCATTGAATATTTAAATAAAAGCTTCAATTATATATCCCTTTAAACAAAAAACAGAGGCAGCATTTTTTGAGGTATAGTATTATAGTAAACAAAGTTATATTTTATACTAATAAATATGTACAGGTTAATAGAAAAGTAATAAAACAGATAATGGAAAACATTTGGATTATTTCGTGGCGTTGTATAAATGGCATATATAAATAGTAATATGGGTAAATAATACAATAGCGGAATGTTTATAATATAGAGTTGCTTCCTTTGTAAATAAATAAAATGGTTAAAGTCGAACAATCGTTGCTGATCACCACAGATTTCAGCCTATAGAAAATCTTGAATATAAATTTGACGTATTTTTGGAATATTAGAAGTAATATTTATATTTATTTTTCAAATTTAAACGTATTATAATATGAAATGAAATAATACATCATATTTTTCCATATATGTAAGAACTGCTATAATCTGCAAAATGAATTGTGTAATGTTTAGAGCAAAATTACCCATTTTACTAAACTTTTCTTTGAATATAGAAAATGATTAATTTTATAATTGGATAAAGGTGTTTCAAGAGTGATGTTTAAAATAAGTACAGGCTAATCATTTAAGATAAAAAATTCAAGAAATGAGAAAAGATATTGTTGGGTTAAATTTTAATAAAAAAATGAAAATTTACGATTATTGATTTTGACCTTCGTAATCTATTGACCTATATGACGTAACTTATCGACCTATATGACGTAATAAATAGCTTGTATCAAACATAAAATAAAAAATGAAAAATTGGAATGAATTCTTTATTCAGTTCCATACACTTTTATTAAAATCAGAGATGTTTGCATTCACTCAAGCTATATATATATATATATATATTTTATAATTGATACATATACTATTCGATCAAAGAATTAGCCAAAAAAGCGTGCAAAAAGCTAAAGTATTTTTTATCTTTGTACAAATCTGCAATTATTCAGTGGTGCTCTAATGGCTATACGTTGTCCAATTGCAGATTATAATGGAGTGTATGTGTGAAAATGACTTGTATGTATATATATATTGGATACTCTATATACACTATTATTTAAAACTGATAGAAAAGATTGGTAAAACTGGTGGATATAAATGTACTTGTATAGCAAATATAAATTGTTTATGGCGGACGAAAAGGTTCACTCATGTTATATCTCTATTATTTAAGGTAGTACCTCTAATTTTGTGGTAATAATACATCCAATATTTGAAGTCGTACATGTTATTTTTGAGGTAGTCCATCTATCTTATGAGGCATACACTTCACATAACAGAGAAATACATTGGCGAAACCTTTCGTCCGCCATAAATGATAGAGCCCATTCATTTCGTTTTTGTCATTTGTTGACTGAATTTATGACAATAAAAAAGTGGCAATAAATTCGAAACAAACTTTTTATCAAATTGTGTAACAGTGAAATCACATAGCTGGTGTCTGCTGTGGTGTATATATATATATATATATATATTCTTATATCGACACAAATAGGATGCATTTAATAATTATAAATAATTATAAATAAATGTATAAATGTATATAAATTACGGGAATACTTTTAATTAAAATAATTACACTATGTGTTCGGCTTCATTGCACGGTTAGTATATCGAAACAGTTAAAGTGGCTGGGGCATCCTCTCACTTCAACAACGCTCATTATGTAATGTAGAGATGCATATTCATGTTATTAAGTATATAGCTATAGAAAGTATACACTGGTATTTCATAGCTGGAGCTGGATCAGGTTTTTATCACATCGTGTAATGTCAATAATCATTTTAATTGTGTTTTTTATTAAATACATGGACACACCATAATAATTTTAAATATAATATACAAAACTATTGCTTAATATTCTTCCATATGGAGATCGTCAGTTGGGATTGAACAAATTGTTGAATATTTTGCGAAGTGGATACTGTTTTGATGTAAAGTTCTGAAAATGTGTGAACTGTTGGAATTAACATAAAGTGTATTTCCATAAAATATATATTGCTATATAGAGCGAATTCAAATGTCGCCTAAATATATATAGTATACAAACATAATATGCATTTTTTGTTATAATATAATATTCTATACATAATAAATAAAATGTTGAGAAAATTAAATTGAATATTTAACAATTAAACGATAATCACAAATTGCAACAATTTTAGACGAAAGTCTGATATAGGTTGGTTTGCTTTCGCAATTTTGATTAAAAAAATATTAATTTTAAAATCATGCCTCCTAATTTTACACTTTGTTGAGCAATAAACTAAAATAGTTGATTTAATAAATTGAATACCGATTTAAGTTATATTAATGTCAATATTGGCGACCGTGAAAACGTGTTTTGCTCAATAAATGCCCATGTAATATGTGCTATATAATGGATTATGGCATAATGCATAGCGGAATTGATGTCCAGCAACGTTTAAATGGCTTTTTCCTGTTTAACTTGGCTAGGTACAGCTTTTATCTTCTTCGAAGTATTGGCCACCTTTCGAAAGGATTTCTGGACACCACGCCATTCTTTTTGGAGCGCCTTATTTCGGAGCAGTCCTTTTGAAGGGTCAGAAGGGTCACCAGAAAATCTGAAATTATTTAAAAAAAACTTATATAGAAGGGTTAATAAAATATTGATTAATAAAAATGATGGGGACATTTTTTAAATATTTTTCTAAATCTAAATAGTGCAGTGTTGGAATGGGCTGGAATTTTTGCATACAAAGTTTTATAATAGTTTTTGTAAATGTGGTATAATACAAAACTAATGTAATTTTACGTTCACGTATGAATTATTATTTTTAACTACATATATTGGCTTTTTTTAAATTTTCGTTGTAAAATTTTGCATCTGGTAAACAGGTAGCAGTCGGATATTCAGTACATTTCACATTACGATATAATATTTACTGTTGGGCTTAAATAACCAACAACTAATTAGATAATATTTTGTTATTACTATGTACTGACAGATTGAAACCGAAATTTATATTTCAAAAATAAAACCAATAGTAAAAGCCTTAGTAAACATTACATGTAATATAGGATAATATGTAAATTCAATATCACATATTTAATTATTAAGTTATGCATTTAAATATTTAAATATCTAATTATGTTTTTGTCATAACATAAAATATATAAATTTTAAATGTGATGCACCTTACGTTATATAATTATACTTTTTTTTAAATAACAGATGAATATTAAATTAAGCTTCTATTTTTAGAAACGTGGCTGTTCGGCATGTCACCAGTGTTATATGATTACGTAATTTGTTTTACAAAAAAGCTAGTGCTAGTTGTAATCTTTCCACTTCAAGAACAAGCTTTTTTACCTCAAGTTATCTGTGCTATACCCAGAATTATTATTCCGGTAAATTGAGTAGGGAGAATTTGCAGTCCAACCTGGTTGCAGGGGGCAGTTGAGCAACTTTCTAACTGCACGCAGATGGTGAATGATCGATCGAACATTCGGTGAAATCTGGGGAGCCAAACAATTTGCACAAAATATAATTGTCATTGAAACTAGTTGTGTGTTTATCTGTAGTAGTATAGAAAAGGATTACACAAACATAGCTTTTCATAATAACTATCCCCCCCCCCCTCCTTCCAATTATATTTGTCATATTTTAGTTAACTCACCAAGGCATGTTGACCATTATCGGGACAATTTATCTCAGACATCTTTTTATTCATTATCTCGCCTCTTTTCTGTCCCTCTCTTAGAAGACGTTGTCTTTTTATCTCTCTGTAGCCAGGTTCGTGGACACGGTTATGGCAAGATTGACGACGTTCATCAGAAGAGGAAAAGCCACACATACTACACGGCTTCATACGAAAAGTCCAGCCTACTGTATACCTACGCTGATTGGCTAGGGCGGTTTGTCTGTGAAATTGGTTGTGTGCCAAAAGACTGCGATGTTTAGAAGTCAGGAAGGGACATCTCGAACATAGATAAATTTCGCATTGTCGCTTCGAATTACCACGAGAACGCTTAGCGGCTGGAGTCTCGAGGTCTTCTTGTGATTGCTAAAATAAAAATAAAATAGTATTATTAATATTTTCACCTACATAATGAATTCATGTCATGCTTACGTTAGCAGTTCTTTTTCTACATTTTCGTTCCACTGTTGGGGTCACTTGATCGTGCAGTGCTTCATGATTGGCTAACCAATCCTCTCTGCTCGCTTTGTAACTACATCGACTGCAGGGGTGTGAGTGATCGCAAGTTGGCCAATGAAAGGACGAGTGAGCCTTCATTACCTCTGGTCTGTGTGTTTCAAATGGGCAGGATGGACACGGAATTAAATCTGAAGTTCTTGCCGCATTGAGAATGGACTGGCAAAATTCCTGTTCATAGGCAAACTCTTCATCATTATTAGCTTGTGGCGAATTGTTCGCCGATGGCGAGGTTGATGACGAAAGTTTTTTGACATTTTGTCGCATAAACGTGGCCGATGGAACTACTCCATGGCTTGTTTTGAGGTGACGGAGCAGCCAGCCTCGATAGTCGGTTCCAAAATCGCAAACCTTACACTCAAACGGTTTGACAGGTCGATGGAAACGTGACACGTGACGAAGAGTGACCACACGATCCTTGTTTGTGAACTTACAAAGACAACACCTCCACAGGGTTCTATTTGATTGGCCACTCTTGGAACCCCTATATTTTTTAGAACTTGTGTCCTTAGAATCAGAATATTCCATTTTATTTCCGCCAAAATTTGAAAACGATTTTATGAAGAAGAGATTGGCTCGTTGCGGCGAATTTTGAATATATTGATTGAGTGTTATGCTGGCTTCCGCTTCCGACAAAATCAAAACACGACCCTCGCCGTGATGCTTTCGTCGATTGTGTCGTGCAATGTCACTGCGATAATTGCTCCGATAGCCACAAATGTTGCACTTAAATCGCTTCAGACGTAGAGCGTCGATCCGGGGATTCGACAATGGGCCAATCAATTCTGCAGTGCTAGCGTCACCTTTGGAAGATGCAGTTGAGATGACAGATGTGCCGGCTGTGCTGCTACGTTTTCTGCCTGGGGTAGTTTGATTGGGTGTGTGTGGTGAATTGGCCGTATTGACGACTTGCGACTGACGCCGGCGATCCTTGTACTGACCAATTGTTTTCTTGGCTTCGTCCATTGAGAGGGTGATAACCATCGCACCACCTTGATGAACTTGTTTGATATGTTTATTTACATCCCATTTCCAGTTACTCCTGAAAAATTAACACAATTACTGTCATAAATAATAAAATGTATAAAATGTGTTTCACCGTAAAAATACCAACATATATTGAGCCACTGCAATATTAATTACAATCATAAATAAATGCTTTAAAATGTTTCTCAACGATATAAAACTGTTATTTTTATCTGAATTTTGACGTTAATTATTATTAGAATATATAATTGAATACTAACGTTAAAACCATCTATATTAATAGATTCCAGACTGCTTTCATTTCTATTTTGTTATATTGTGAATGAAATTAAATTAAATAAAGAAACAATACCTGTACAAATAACATTTACATTTGTTTATTTAAATTTATTTATTCACTAGAAACCGTTTCAAAATACATAAATTGTAACGTATTACAAAGTTATAGAGAATGAAACATTAATAAACTTAAATATAATGCGACCAATTGTTACTTTATTTAAATCAATTAATTAAACAAGTGAAATTTTATAAAGTATAGGAAACCCTCAAATTTAAGATCATATAAATGTAGATATATCATTGTAAAAAATTTCAATCCAGTTTTGCATATCAAAAGTTTTTTTGACAGTGAATTATCATCTATGATATAATTTGGGAGGGAGTACTTTAAAAGAAACTATAAATAAAGTCGTGCAATTATTTTTTCAATTTGAACGACACTAGAGTCATTGACAGGAAATCATTATTGAAACCATATAGATTCAGCTATATTTTAAATAATTACAAATTATAAACAAGTTAAGGAGGGTTCGGAAGAAAAAGTGAGATAAAAAGGCGTCTTCTGCCTGGATGCTGGGCGCTTAAATTGGCTATAGCCACCCCTTCAGCAGAATCTCAAATCCGCTATACTGAACACCCACCTGTGGCCACAAAGGGAGCACTTGTACGGCCGGTAGTATCCCTCCTCGGGCTCCCCACCGCCACCGTTCTGGAGGTTGCCCCGGTTCTTGCCGGTTCTTGCCGAGGCCAGATAGTGGGGCAGACTGGCCCGTGCCTCCTCCAGCGGGAGCATCACTGTGCGCGCCTGACTTCGCTCAGGGTGGGCCACCTGTGTTGGTGGGCGGGGGGGGGGGTGGACGATGTGGAAATGGGGCGATTTATTTGGGAAAACTTGTGAATAATATCCATAGATTTAAACAATAGGAACTACAGTAAGGCGTATTGTAGCTATATTTTAAGTCTTTGGAATTATCATAAATTAAAAAATTCAATTTAACATTGAGTCTATCTGCAATATTCAATTAATTATTTTTATATTCAACTGATAAAAACAAAGGTTGCTATGAATCCGCAAAAATAGTTTCCCCGAGAATTTTGGTTCACCATGATAATTAATTGATATGTTTTTGCGCTTATTAATGATTAATCGTAAACAATTATAATTAATTAGAAATATGCCCACAATATGTCCGCCTTATACTTTAACATTAAAATACTTGTCTAAATGGTTTACTTAACACACAATACAGATAAACAAAAGTCAGAACAATTTTGTGTTAAACGACTATTTTTATCAGATTCATCGTCACTATAATATAATAATATAATGGGGAACACGTTTTGTAAAATGGAATGTAAGAAAT
Source organism: Coelogynopora nodosa (assembly GCA_034780555.1). Classification (NCBI taxonomy): domain Eukaryota; kingdom Metazoa; phylum Platyhelminthes; order Proseriata; family Coelogynoporidae; genus Coelogynopora; species Coelogynopora nodosa. The sequence goes on from JAUZND010039645.1 coordinate 9,848, forward strand.
ATTTAGATCAGTTTTATTTTTAACAATTGAATTGTACATTGATAGATTTCCAAGATGGGGCTCATTAATTATTTTTTTCAAATTAGATTTACGGAGTTATATTTAGCAGCATTTAAACGTCTCTATGTTTAATACAAATGATTTACAATGTTTAAACAGTTATTTTAATTATTTCTGTAATCAATTTTGAAAACTAAGATAATTAGTAAACGCGATAGTTAATACGCAGATAACGATCGATAATTGTATAATTATACAGCACAGACAACGATACTAACAATATAGGTAATCAACAATATTAACCAAAATGACCATTATAGTTAATTAATCAGGCCACTCTTGTTACCTTGATGTGCTTGTTGATGTCCCACTTCCAATTGGATCGATGTCCACAGCTGGAACACTTGAACCGCTTCCACTGTTCCCCCTTGCAGCCGACTCCGCCGCTGCTTCCCGAGCTCTCCCCATAAAACCCGACGCCGGGGCAACCGATCTGCTGCGCCTGCTGCTGCTGCGGCGACTTCATCTCCATGGAGACGTCGTCAACTGACAGCGGCGGCGGTGGTAGCGGTCTGTTGTCGAACTCCCCGCCGCCAGACGTCAACCGGGTATCCACGACCAGTGGCCCACCAGCCGCGGAGGTGGGAGTGGACTGCCTCTGCTTCCCTGTGGGGTCGCCACCGACGCCGCTGATAGCGGGCGATGATGACGGCGACAGCTCGATCGATGACGACGCAGAGGCGGCCGCTGCGGCAGCCACCGCGTTGAACATGAGTTGGGGGAACATGCCGGAGAGCATAAGATTCTGCTGCAGACTCATCAGGTAGGGGTGCTGGTGCTGGTGCTGGTGCTGGGCCGGAAGGTTGGCCATGGCGAAGGCCACCTGGGCTTCGGCGGCGTACTGCTGTTGCTGCTGCTGCTGCTGTTGTTGCGACAAGTGAGGCGTGGTGCAGCTGTTGTTCGTGTAGTCGATGATGGAGGAGGGGGGGTAAAATGGAGAGGGAAGGCCGGACGGGTATCCACCGGATCCGGGACTGGTGCGGTCGAAGGGGTTGCTGTGTGCCCTGGCGGGTTTTTGATGGGGTCTTGCAGGCTTGCCATCCTTGGGGAGGGGGGTAGTCTTTGAGGTTGTTTTCTTTCTTGACAAATTCTCTGGCTGGAAAGTGTAAAGTTGCAACCTTTAACGAGTTTATATTGATACAATTAAATATAGCTTAGGTTTATTACAATTTCGTATATTTTAGGTGTGTATATTAAGTTAGTACATCAATCTAGATTTTTAAAAGTCGATATATTATTATTAACTTAATTGTCTAAACTATCTGGAAAGCTTTCCAAAATTAAATAATGGCTTCCTCATGGATGGATTCAATTCACGACATCGATCACAACATCTGCTGTCTACATGATAAGGTAGATTACATAATTTTTTTTAATGCAATGATTAATTATTTAAAAAAATTAATTCAAAGAGCTTTAGAATATAATATATAATATATAGTTTTTACCTTTTTATAAGACTTATTATAGATCTTTTATGGACTTACACTTTATGTGTATTTTCATGGATTTTTAATACGTTTTTTTATTCTAACACGTTTTAAAATTTAATACATTAAAAATCATTGAATAATATACAATATCACGTACCATTGTTGATCACTGCTTTTACATTTTATTATACATATACAGCATTTTGGAAGTTGTGTGATAAAGTCACACGACATAAACTATAATAACTATAAATTCAACAAGCTCCATTTATCTGTGTATAGTTCTATACTTTGTAACTGAATATTTGTGTGAAATTTAGTTACCATATCCCGCACTATAGATTGTAAAATATGAGGCATCAAATATATAGAAAAACTGGAAGAAATCGAAATAAAATTCACTTTTCTGCAACATTACTGCTCTGCCTATCTACGAAATTAAGTTTTCTTTATTTCTTTTAAATCTTTTAAATAGATCAGTTTTTAATAAATATTTTTAAATCGCATGAATAATTTGATTTTAACTATATAACTAAAATTTTGCTTATGAAAAAATTGGATTTATTTTAAAAACTATTTGGCTGTTGTCGTTTGTTTAACGATATATAATGATACATATTGAAATTATATATAATGTAATGTCAAATTTGTTCACAAAATAAAAGTTCAATTAAAACGTGTCTTTTTTAAATGTCTTTAGAATGTATTGGTTATTTTTTCAAATATATACTTAAAACACATTTGTTAATAAAATTATTCTTAAAATGATTCATAGAATATCCATATATTACATAATGTTTGTTTATATTTATAACGTTATTAAGGTTATTAATGTTATAATGTTTAAATATATTTATATATTTGTATATATATAGTAGGCCTATATGTAAAACAAAACACAGTTTCAGTAACAATATTAATATCAAACAAAAGTAAACATGACCACATGTAGTATACCGTATATATATATATATACAACGAACACTGAACACTGAACAAACAATGCAAGGAGAAAGTTGGGAGAAATTATGCCTGGTTATGAAAAGGGAAAGTTAAAAGTAACACAGCAGAATGAGAAAACAGGTAAACAGCAAGGGAACATAACGATGCAGATATAATATATAGACGAATACGCAGACCACAAAATCCAGCACCACTAATTAAGAGACACATGAGCAAATAATAACGGAGGTGGTTTTGACAGTGACCCACATACTGGCATTACCTTCCAAGCAATCCGGCCGGACCTTACTTATAGCGGTTGTCGGATTGACTTGATCAGCATTAAACAAGTCGATAAGAACATGAATTATTTATTAACATTACACTAAAACGGGGAAGAAATCAATGCAGTTGTAAATTTTTTTTAAAAACTCTATAATATATATATATACAATATATATATATATATTATATATTAAATTATCGATGTCTATAGACTGGAAAATATGTCTCCAGGCATTGTTGACTATATATAGGTTACGTCTGTCGCAGTTAACAAAACGAGTGTTTTTCTATTTTTTAAAACTTTTTTAATAGGCTGCAATTGTTTTAAAATGATAGAAGCTGGCATATATACTAGACTATATTATGCCAATCTAAAAAGATAATATAATATAATCAACGTTGATGAATATGACCTGATATATAATGTTTTAAAAGTGTACGGAATCTTCATGAAATAAGAATTATTATTAAAAATAAATTACAACTACATTTTTTGAATTTCAATTAAAGGCGGTTTATATTTTCGACAGTTTATATCGGGCATGAGTCTGGTAAGCCAAATATTAATTTTCTAATATAGTTATAATGCCATCGGTTTAGCATTGACTTATACGTCATAGAATTTGAGTTGCCACTTACATCCTGCTATTTTTTATTGATTCATATAGCCTACGGGGTGATTAGGCCCCCCGAAAAATGTTTGATATATAATATAAACCTTGATAAACAATCGCAAAACAGTATTTCCACACGCCTTATAATCCCTAACACTCACAATGTGAACTAAATTAACGATATTGTTAGCGATGTTTAAATTTTATAAATTCGGTAGTACAAATAATACAGAACAAAATAATCTGAGCAACAATATAACCTGTATTATGTCAGATATTTCACTTTATTATAAGTGTACATCGTTACATTTATAGTTCATTACGCTATAATAAAATCTAAACAAATTTTTTTTCTTTCTCTAAATTATGATTAAAAAGCCAGACAGGCTGCGATAAAAATGAGACAGTGGCATGGCATGTTTTATAGATCTATAAATTGGAGAAAAAAACTGTTTATTACAGAACAACTCACCATAGTTTGCTCAAAGTTCTCCACACGAACTTCCTCCTTCACAGCAACACCCTCCTTGCCGCTCTTCCCTCGACCTCTTTCCCCTACTGCTACAGCACTCAACAACTCCGACGTCGGGGTGACGCCCGTCGAACTGGCCCCCTCCCCGCCCACCACCACTCCCGCCCGACTGAGACACTGCGCCGTCTTCACGACACACTCCATCGCCTCCAGCGGTGTCATCTGGACGACGGGCAGGTGCGAGCGCTCCGGATGCTGCGACTTGATGTGCTTCCGGATGTCCCACTTGTAGTTGCTCCTCTGGCCGCAGACGGGGCAGCGGTAGAGACGCAGGTTGGCATGACTGGCCATGTGGTTGTTCAGCTTGCTCTGGTTCTGGGCCACGTAGCTGCAGTGCGAGCAGCCCAGATTGGCCGCGGCCGCCGACATCCCCGCCGCTCGATCCCGGGACAGATTGAGCGCCATTGCGGCGGAGCAGTCGTCGTCCCCCTCCCCCTCCTCCTCAGCGCCGCCATCGCCTGACATAGCGGAATCGCCGCTACTGCCGCCGGAGGAACGGTGCGATCCTGGTCGTCGGAGAAGATCCTGCCCAAACTCGGCATCGCTACTGGCCACTTCCAGCGACTCTTCATCCACTTCTTCCTCCTCCCTGACAAGATCCCCCTCCTCGATTTCGTCATAGTCCTCCGCCTCGAAGGAAATCATACTCGAGGCCGAAACCTCTGCAGCCGCCGCTGCCGCCGCCGCCGCCGCTGCAGCCGCCGCGGTTCCCGCGTTGTTCTTGTAGCGCGCCATGATCTTGCACAGCTCAATGTCGCTCGTGAACTGGTCGCGGTGGTGGGACTCGATGTGCCGCTTGAGATCGCCCTTCCAGGCGCTCCGGTACTGGCAGAAGATGCAGCCGAAGGGCTTGACGCCCAGGTGGAGGCGCATGTGCCGCCGCAGTTCACTCTGGTACTTGGCGACGTACTTGCAGTGGGTGCACCGGTAGCTGCCGGCCTTGCCGCGCCAGTCGCGCGACTTCTCCATCCCGTGGGATTCGCGGAGGTGTTCGGCGAGGTCGCCGTGCCATGGGAAGGTGGCGGTGCAGACGTTGCAACTATCGGAGGGTCAATATGGGAGACACAGTATTCTATGAGGTGAATCAAACTGTAAATTTGTACGCTTTAGATAAATAAAGTATGTATTTTTTTCATTGAAATCATGTAATCATGCAAATAACAATAATATATCTAAGCATCTATTTCATAGCATTACTCTCGCAGTCAACTATTCACAGTAATCTGTATAGATGGTTAACTTATCATCACTGCTTTACTAACATAATTATTGCAAAAGAGAAGTTCGTAAATAATCTATATAGCCCAAAAACAAGAAGAACCATGGTTGGTACTGCTTATAAGGCTATATAGATTATTATGCAACAATTCTATCCGACATAAATTTTATTATTAATTCTTATATCTTGTTTTTACTACGATAAAATCGATTAGTATTTAATCAATGTTATATTTAACACTTAAATACTAGAATAGTTTAATCGCGTAGCTATAAATAAAATGTAATAAATAAACCACTTTCAGTCAATATACACATATATACACTACTTTTCTGCTTTATTTTTGACATATAGTAAGCAAATTAAATAATTTAGTATATTATAACTCTTATAATTGGAAATTTAGTCCATGCAAAAATTAAATATACAATTACTTTAAAATGTAGTAAACAATATGAAAAAATCTATTTAAATAACTTTTAAAAAGCTAGAAAATAAAACGGAATAATTGTTTAAATATTTCAAATATTATCTTTAAAATGGGCGCAACTATTGAAATTGAATTGAATAGGTTGCGCGTATTTTGTCAGTTAAAAAGATGACATCAACCAAATTGTCGTCCCTACCGATATCGACGTCGTGAGTCAACCGCGGAAGAGTTGGCCGAATCTCCCTCCGACAGTCTCAGATTGGTTGCTAGGGAGCCCACTGATTCGGCCCGCTCGTAGTCCATCAACTCCTCCATCTCCATGGAAACATCGTCTTGACCACCGGCGTACTGCGGAGTCAAGTCATTGGACCCGACACTTGGCGAATTGTTATTAGAACGCGATCTCTAAAGGGAATAAAGAGATAATAAAATATTATGATATGAACACTATTCTAATTTGTATAGTATCTCTGCACTTTTTTTTCTTTTCTATCTGTGTTCTTTTACCCCTATGCTATTGAATTTTTAAATTATTGTCCAAATATATTTTTATAATGTTTAAATATTCTATAATGTGATCAGCTAGTATATCAAAGATATTTTAACATTCAATTTTAGAGATTTTTTTTATAATTAAGTTTTATTATTAAGTCTACACAAAATTATAGATTATTTATATTGAAGTTCATCAATATATCAAATTCGCTCTTGCAGATGTAAAACTTCTTGTTAAATGAGCCCCTTTTTGTGTAAGGAAAAATGTTGTTAGATATGCATAAGTATGATATAATTATAACTTAAAATACATTATGATATAATGCATATACTTATAACGGCAGACAAGCACCAAACAACGCACAAGAGCATGCCTCACCTCTTTTCTCCTGATTCCATCGTCTTCTTTACCGCTAATGGTGCCAGAAGCGAGGGTTCCCCCTCCCCCTGCCCCTCCCACCCCCATGATGATATCGCCGTGGGCGGTCACCATGTGCCGGTCCTGTAGGTCCGGACTAGGCGCGGAATAACCACAGACGGGACAAATGCAGACCATGCCGTTCCCCTCGGCTTCTGATTGGTGGTCATCCATGGTAAAGGGGGGTTGTTGATCATCCCGTGGTACTGTCTTCCCTAAATGTGGGGTTAAAAAAATAACACAGGTTAAATAAACTATAGTTGGATTTTTAAGACGGAAAATGTGATGGTCACAAAGTTTTTGTCAATAAATATCGAAAAACTCGGAGATGCGCAAGCCCGTACCACGGGGGAGGGGGTCGAGAGAGTTGAACGACCCCCTGTTGAAAACTAAGGGGCGCAAACATTTGAGGGCACATGTTTGTTTAGAGCATTTTTATTATGCTTTATTTTGCGATTCAGAGTATTTCAATTTTTTTATTTTTTATTTAATCATGAATCTTAACCTATGGAATTTCTTAGTTTTCATATTTTAAGTAAATATTTACAGTAGGAACTCTGAGTTAATTAATCTATGATTTGTGTGTTTTCTAAATTGTAATATTGGCTGTTTCTTTAAATATTCTATTTCATACCAATTATCTTTTTATTTTTTGTTTTATTATTGTCCTACATATTTGTATAATAAGGAGTGAGATGGGTGAGGCGCTAAAATCCTGAAACAAACCCCCTGATTACGGTTGATTCGGTTTCGACTTTTGAAGTTTGGTAAATTATACAGAGAAGAAATAGTGTTCAAAATAGATTTCATCGTATTGACAAGTATGAGAATTTGAGTGATAGTCAATTACTTACAAATAGTTCCGGAAATCTATATTCTGTTTAAGCATAAACATACTTTCAAGCTATGGATTCTCTGCTGAATTTTAACATATTATGCATAGACCTATGTATAACTCAAATAGGGTGGTTTTTTTTATGTGTGGTAAATTCGGTTCATAAAGTAAATTCATATAGAAATCTAATAACATGGTTTATAATGTAATACTAAAGATCACATTAAAATGTATTATTTATATTTATTATCGAAATTTGTGTCGGAATAATGTCTCTAATCTTATACTGTACATTATATAGATAAAATTCTTTCCGAAAGCATTCTTGAAGCATTTTCATTCAGCTTTCCTAGAAACTTTCAAATTTTGGTATGGATAAATAAATCGTGATTTTGACGTATTTTTTTGACAAGAAAAAGAATGCGAACAAGGGAATGGGAAATAATACATTATGTAAATTAATGTTACTGTAAGTTGGAATTGTCTCGACATGGGAAATATGCATGCTATGTGTGTTCAATGTGTATGCTATGTGTGTTCAATGTGTATGCTGTGTGTTCAATGTGTATGCTGTGTGTTCAATGTGTATGCTGTGTGTTCAATGTGTATGCTATGTGTGTTCAATATGCATGCTATGTGTGTTCAATGTGTATGCTATGTGTGTTCAATGTGTATGCTGTGTGTTCAATGTGTATGCTATGTGTATGCAATGTGTATGCAATGTGTGTTCAATGTGTATGCTATGTGTGTTCAATATGCATGCTATGTGTGTTCAATGTGTATGCAATGTGTGTGCAATGTGTATGCAATGTGTGTTCAATATGCATGCTATGTGTGTTCAATGTGTATGCAATGTGTGTGCAATGTGTATGCTATGTGTGTTCAATGTGTATGCAATGTGTGTTCAATGTGTATGCAATGTGTATGCAATGTGTGTGCAATGTGTGTTCAATGTGTATGCTATGTGTGTTCAATATGCATGCTATGTGTGTTCAATATGCATGCTATATGTGTGTTCAATATGCATGCTATGTGTGTTCAATGTGTATGCTATGTGTGTTCAATGTGTATGCAATGTGTGTGCAATGTTTGTGAAAATGTGTTTTGCAACCCCATTGCATTGTTAATTTGTTTAATATATTTTATCTATTTATATAGTTGTATAATAAATCTATAAGACTTGTTTTTGTGGTATTTTGTCTAAAAAAAGATATCTAGATTTATAGTTAAATGGTCATTTTTTATTATTATATTCATACGTGGTAATAATTGGCCATGTTAAATTTATATATATATATATGTATATTTCTTTCATGTTCTAATTAGTTGTATTGCAATTTGATTACCTTATTTTATTCTCACTATACGTTTGGCTCAATTAGGGCTAATTAGGGCTCAGATAGGGCTCATTAGGGCTCGGATTGGGATAATTATATTTATATTCTCAACTGAGTATATGAAAGGACCATCCTTAGAATTTAAGAAATAATGCTCACATTAAAAAAATTCTTCATACTTAATTGAAAAACTATATTTTAAAAAGTAAAGTATTTTGAGAAAAATGTTACATGGAACATAATATTCTCTTCCTATTCCTCACACAGAATTGTAAACGTTTTAAATTTTTCTAAAGTGATTAAAACAGAGAAATATAATCTGTATCCTATAATAAGAAGTAACCTGTAACAATAATAATGTCTCTAATCTATTATACTACCGCATCAAACTTTCTCTTTCATGTTGAAATCAAATGTTGTCCAGTTTACGTTATACACATTATGTATACATATACCCGAGTCAATAATGTTGCAGATAATGAAAACATGTTATGCTGACATTATAATAACGTAAAGATACCAATATAATATGCGCAACTGCTGATATATGGCAACAACAAAACCATATACCGCCAAATCCTGTTTATGTTTATGTAAGCAACTTGGATACATGAAAGAGCAAGGAGGCCCTCCTGCTACCAAAGAGACAAGCCTATAATGTACAACACGTTGTTGCATTGTGTGTGTATATATATGTATATATATGTATATTCTCTTCGGCTATATATAAGCGCATAACAATATTATAGCTTCTCTTCGTCGTTGCCCGCGATGCCATTATAGGGCACCACAACAGTGCTGCCATAATACAATTACATTCTTCATGTGGTGTATTGTATATTATACTGTGTATTGTATACACCTCGTATATAGCAAGGCAGCACCGTAGAACTGGTATTGTATGACGAAAATGAATAACAACAAACATGGCAGTCAGTCAGGCAGCACTGCAAAGAGAGAGGGAGAGAGAGATAGAGAGAGCGAGAGTGGGGCAGACCATTGTCAGAAGAAAACAGCAACAATGAACGAACGCGCGAACTAACGAGAGCGGAAACTGCCTCTTGTGTTTGGGGGCTTTTATTGTAAGATATTAACAATGTCTTAGATTTAGGACAAGTTCATTATTTCTGATAAATGTAAGAGGCATTGGATCTCCATATTATAGAGGTAATAATATATTACTTCGAAAAATATGCAATTGTGAATCATGTCTGCTATAAAATTGATAGGCATACCCCTCCTATATAATACTGTCATAAAAGTATATTTATTTTGCAGTGAATTTGAAACGTGGAACATATATTCGCTGTAACAAAATTTTACAAATTAATCATCCTTATTGGAATTGTAATGTTCAGTAAAGATGTGCCGTCTAAGCAGCTGGTGAAAGTCATTCTAACCTTCCATTAGTTGAATAAGTTAAAATATAGTAGTTCCATTAGGAACTTTAGAAATACGGGCTAGAATACAGAAGCTATCCTAGAAACAGGCGAGTTTCTATTTTAATGGAGGCTCGAACCGGTTCTGAAAAAATCGCCACACTATAATATATTTAACTATAACGTAAAGCATGCAATCTAGCCACTTAAAATAATCGACCATCCAACCATAATTTTCACAAATATTGATTCAAATATTGTCACGATTAATTATAGTTTATACAATTTTGTAGAAATAAACAATTGATATTTTGTCAGGCTGAAATGTTTTCATGCAGGCAGCCCTGCATTTTATTATTTGTTTTGCTATTATAGCCTATACATTCGCTATTATAACATATACATTCGCTATTATAATTATATATTCGCTATTATAGCCTATACATCCGCTATTATAGCCTATACATTCGCTATTATAATTATATATTCGCTATTATAGCCTATACATTCGCTATTATAATTATATATTCGCTATTATAGCCTATACATTCGCTATTATAGCCTATACATTCGCTATTATAGTTATATATTCGCTATTATAGCCTATACATTCGCTATTATAATTATATATTCGCTATTATAGCCTATACATTCACTATTATAGCCTATACATTCGCGGTATATTTCTGATTTTACAACAATTATAAGATTAAGTATAACTACAGGCAATTCGTAATTATTATTGTTTTGCAGCTTTTTTAACTAGCAGAGTAATGAGATAAAAAAAATTAAATCTAATATTGTTGGAACTATCAAAAAATGCATATATATTTCGATGTGTTAATTACAACTATTTTTTAATAAGATGATCATATTATCTCCTATTTTTAAGAAATTACGTTAATGATTAATTCCGTATTTGTTTCTGCTTTGTTTAAAATGGAAGAATTGTTGGAAATGTACGTTGTTTAAATTTGGGTTTAGTTATTTATTAAGTTGTTAATATGTGAAACTGATATTGTAAATTACGTAAAAATGTTGGATATACTAAAGAGCTTTTGAAAGGTATAAAAAAATGATGCATGTTTATATATGGTAATTATTTATTAAAATAGTAAATAACTACAATATACTTCTTATATTTGTGATATTATTAATCGTTTAGATAGATATTGTCTTCTGCATAAATTCTACATTTTCTGTAAATGGTCGAGGAAGAATTTTGTAAAGACATTTGGAAAATCAATATATTAAATATATTACTAATTTTCTCTTGTAAAGATGAGTAACTCTCATAGTGTTCGTTAAATTCCAAAGGGATTAATTTTCATAGATTTTTCTGTTCACTACAGTTTTGTTTGTTTAAAATAAATGCTTGTGTAGTAGGTGAGCCATAAGTTCCGCCCGATTTCTAAATGCTGCTGTTTAAAAACCATGAATTATACACAAGCAATATTAATCC